>VWZE01003930.1:11887-50846 GCA_013396675.1 Eubucco bourcierii
TTGCAGGACCTTGTAAATAATCCTTCCCCAGCCTTCCTGTAGGTCCCCTTCAGATACTGGAAGTCTACTATCAGGTCCCCTCAAAGCCTCCTCTTCTCCAGGCTGCAGAGCCCCAACTCTCTCAACCTGTCCTCATAGGAGAGCTGCTGCAGCCCTCTGATCATCTTTGTGGCCCTCCTCTGGACCCGCTCCAACACTTCCATGTCCTTCCTGTGCTGAGGGCTCCAGAACTGCACACAGTACTCCAGAACCTTGCTTTAACAGCTGACTTGCTTGGTTTGTACTTTACAGCTTTGTGCTAAGAGTTGTATTTACAGTGTGAGTGTGCACAAAGACTTCCACAGAGGATATTTTTTCCTTTCTCATAATTAAAACAGTAGGAGTTAACGACGGACCGGGGAGCCTCGCTGTGTCTGTGGTAATGAACAGCACTACTTTGAGTGGCTAGGAAAAAAAAAACAACCAAAGTGTTAACACAGTGATTATTTTGGTCTGAACCAAGTCTTGTTGTAAAAGATAAAAGCATTAAAATTGCATTAGACATAGAAAAAGTCACAACCCAGAATAATAAACAGATTGCAAGTAAGTAGTACAGCTTTGATTCTAATGCTCAGCTAATTACAAGGGGAAATATGATAATTTCCTGCAGAATGGCAAACACTAAAAATGACCTTACCAGAGGTCCTCTGGAAGCTGGGAGCCCTGCCCTTGTACATTCATCTTCCTCTGTCTTCTTTCCCATTTTCATCTCTTTTTCTTTTCACCTAAGAACTCCTAAATGAACGTTGCAATTTCTTCTGCTGGCTTTACTGACCCACATCTCTTTAACCAAACCAGCTCCGCCCTAAGCAGTGAACTCTTCTGCCACCTTTCATCTCCTGTTCTTTAGCTCTCACCCATTTCCAAAGGGACTGATGGACCTCACAGGACAAGCAGGCTGAGGGGCTGCCTGCAGTAGAAAATCTAGTGGTGTGGCAGAACCCAAAAGAGTGCCAGGGAAGGAGAGTCAGCAAAGCTGGGGAAAAGCAGTGGGAAAGTTCCATGTCATCAGAACAGGGAATGGCAAATCCCTGTGAAGTCTGGGGTTGTCATAGCATCATAGAACGGTAAGGTTGGAAGGGACCTCAAGGATCATCTAGTTCCAACCCCCTGCCATAGGCAGGGACACCTCCCACTAGTACAGCTCACTCAAGGCCTCACACAACCTGGCCTTGAACATCTCCAGGGAGGTTTCTCCTATATTTCTCATATGTTTCTCATATCAGAGGGCTGGAGCAGCTCTCCTATGAGGACAGGCTGAGAGAGTTTGGGCTCTGCAGCCTGGAGAAGAGGAGGCTTTGAGGGGACCTGATAGTAGACTTCCAGTATCTGAAGGGGACCTACAGGAAGGCTGGGGAAGGATTATTTACAAGGTCCTGCAATGACAGGACAAGGGGCAATGGGCTTAAACTGGCAGAGGGGAGATTTAGACTGGATGTTAGGAGGAAGTTCTTTACAGTGAGGGTGGTGAGACACTGGCATAGGTTGCCCAGGGAGGTTGTGGCTGCTCCCTCCCTGGATGTGTTCAAGGCCAGGCTGGAGGAGGCCTTGAGTGAGCTGTACTAGTGGGAGGTGTCCCTGCCTGTGGCAGGGGTTGGAACTAGATGATCCTTGAGGTCCCTTCCAACCTTACCATTCTATGATTCTATGTTTGGATATCATCCAAATGAACCAAATTCAGCAGGAGACTTTTCTACTCACTGCAACAGTTTTACTGCTAGCAGACCCATTCTTTTATGAATCTTCTTATTTCAGTGCTAAGAAAAAGCAGGTTCATGTGCCTGTATGGCAATTTGGCAAAACCAGTTGTGGCTCTGTGGCAAATTGGCAGTGCTGGACCATTAGTCTAAGCCTGGAAATGCTTCTGCAGAACTGCAGGAGGAGCAGGGACAAGTCCTTAGGCAGGATGTTAGCTGCCAGTCCTCAGGTGGTCCTGATCACAGGTGAGAGGATGAAATTTGCTGCAGTTAACAGGCCTTTGGCTGCTGCAGGCAATACTCATTCCATAGCCAGGGCTAGCATCTGGTTATTGTCAACCGTACACAAACCCATGGCTGTAGTTTAGAGAGAGAGGCAAAAGGAGCTGGGCTCATAGCTGGGGAGAAAGGTCAAGCCTAAGTCTTCTCAGGAAAGATTTGGGACTGTGGAGAAACCCAAGGCTGTTGGGTTTCCTGTGCTTCCCCACTCAATTACTTTGCCAATGATTACAAACCAACCCCCACTGCAGGTGCCAGTTGGGTGCTGTGCAGTGGTAGCAGCACTGCCCCAAGGCTTGGACCTATCTTACTGCTGAGTGATGGAGGAATTCTCTTTAAATCCAGTGACTTAGGAGCTGGATCTTAAGACACTTGCAATGTGACTCTGAGTGGAAATACACCTGCCTTGCTTCCTTTTGTTCTGCTTAGCTCACCTGCTTCAGCTCAGCAGCTCTCAACATTTGCAATGCATTCTCCCACCCACATGCTCAACACTTGAGATGTCAAAGTCTTTTCAAATAAATGATGGCATCCATGGCTCCAGAGACAGCTTGACAAAAGTGTAGCTGTGGCTGAAGTATTGCTGGGAAGTGTGCAGAGATCAGCTGAAACCACCAATTCTCACTCACTGAGAAGCTTCTTGGGTTTGGGACCGAAGTCTCCAGCTTGGGGATTCACCTTAGCAATGGAAAGCTTTTGAAGGAAAGCCAACACACAGTTGGGTGTCTCTGCCACCTAGGTAAGAAATTTTTAGACTATTACAGCTGCAGAGTTTATTCTCTGTGTGGGATTATGGTCTTCTGGTAGAACAGTAGAACTACTTTGCAGAAGGAGTGAGAGGATATGCAGCACAAAATATTCCTGCAGTCAGCGCTCCTGTAATAGCCTGAGTGTGTGTGCTTGCAGGGTAGAATTATGCTTTAGCTGGTGGGAGTAACCTGTAACAAAGGAAGCTGAGGGCTTGTCTCAACTCACCTTGGATATGTTACCTCACATCACACTTAGGTTGGATGTTAGGAAACAGTTCCTGATGGAAAAGGGAATTAGAGACTGGAATGGGCTGCCCTGGTGGAGTCACCATCCCTGGAGGAGTTTAAGGCAAGCTTGGATGTGGCACTCAGTGCCATGGTCTGGTCACTGTTAGGCTGGAGAGAATGGTTTCAGAGCCTCAGTGATTCTGGGATTCTGGGATCTCCATGGAGTTGGTGTTACTGTCTAGATAGTGCCCAGCAGGGCAGGCCACAGGTCTAGAATCATAGAATGGTAAGGTTGGAAGGGACCTCAAAGATCAGCCAGTTCCAACCCCCTCCCATAGGCAGGGACACCTCCCACGAGAACAGGTCACTCAAGGCCTCATCCAACCTGGCCTTCAACACCTCCAGGGAGGTTGTGGAGCACAGAAGCTCAGAATGTGATCATATTCTGTGCTTCTGTGCTCCATAACCTCCCTGGGCAACCTGTGCCAGTGTCTCACCACCCTCACTGCAAACAACTTCCTCCTAACATATAGTTTCTATCTCCCCTCTGCCAGTTCAAACCCATTGCCCCTTGTCCTGGCATTGCAAGACCTTGTCCCTCCCCAGCCTTCCTGTAGCCCCCTTCAGATCCTGAAAGGCTACTCTAAGGTCTCCTGGAAGCCTTCTCTTCTCCAGGCTGCAGAGCCCCAACTCTCTCAGCCTGTCCTCACAGCAGAGCTGCTGCAGCCCTCTGAGCATCTTCATGGCCTCCTCTGGACTCACTCCAACACTTCCATGTCCTTCCTGTGCTGGGGGCTCCAGAACTGCACACAGCACTCCAGGTGGGGTCTGAGGAGAGCAGAGCAAAGGGGCAGAATCCCCTCCCTTGCCCTGCTGCCCACACTGCTCTTGCTGCAGCCCAACACTCAGTTGCTGTCTGGGTTGCACTCACACTGCAGGCTCATGTTGAGCTTTTCATCACCCCAGATCCCCAGGGCCTTTTCCTCAGGATTGCTGTCAGCCATTCATGCACCTCAGTGCAGGTCATGCACCTCAGTGCTCTACCATCCCTTCCTTTCCCAGTGCACAGTTGCTGGCTGTGGTTTCCACTTGCTCAAAGAGCAGATCAACCTTTCCTATATGCTTGGGTAAATGTTCTGTTATAAACATCCTCCGCAGTATCATCAAGTGAAGAGAAAAAAGTGACAGGCTGTGTTTAGTGATTAATCCCACACACACTAAGGGCTCTTCAACCTCAATATAGGCAGCTAGTGGGGTGTGGTGGTAGTTTGACTCACACTCTGTGGACTCTCACTGTCAACACAATGATGCTCTGAACCATTATTAATTATGTGACTTTTGAGCTGAGGGAAAAGATGTGTCTCTTGAAACCACATTTTTTTTTCTGCCTTCCACCTACCCCTCCAGCATTTGTCTGGCTTTATTGAGTAAGGTTAATGGATTATTTAGCAGGTTGCTCCAGCCATTAGCACGGCACAGGCAGTTTATGTGGCTGGCCTCTCCTCTTCTGGCGCTGTCATAAGCTTCTCAATTAGAAAAGAAGAAAAAAAAAAAAAGTGAAATGGGTAACTATGGTTACCTGTGATGTGGGGCTTTAAGAAGTGCTCAGAAACCTAGTGGCAACAGAGTTTGGAAGTTCAAAGCTTTAATTTATTCAAGAACTCTCTTGAATCAGGCTAGAAAAAGCATATAGGATAAATGCAGAGCGTTTTCTTTTGTAGAAGCAGCAGGGCAGACCTAAGCAGAAGCCACAATACAGACTGACTGCTTGCTCTCCTCATGTGAGGAGAAAATAGAGGGGTGGGAGAGAGGAAATATGTCCTTGTTGCACTTCTCTCCTGCAGAGCCCAGCAGCTGTGGATTGTAGGAGGTGCAGAGCTTCCCTTGTCCTGCTGTACTGGATACCTGCTGGGTACACTGAAATGATGGTGTTGGGAGTGGTTATACAGAGTGCAGAGGGAGGCAAGGGAGCTGTGAAGGGCTTGGAGAACTAATCTGATGAGGAGAGACTGAAGAGAAGCCAGGGATTCCAGTTCTGGAGCCCTCAGCACAGGAAGGACATGGAAGTGTTGGAGTGGGTCCAGAGGAGGCCACAAAGATGATCAGAGGTCTGCAGCAACTCTGCTATGAGGGCAGGCTGAGAGAGTTGGGGCTCTGCAGCCTGGAGAAGAGAAGGCTTCAAGGGGACCTGGTAGTAGCCTTCCAGTATCTGAAGGGGCCTACAGGAAGGCTGGGGAGGGATTATTTACAAGGTCCTGCAATGCCAGGACAAGGGGCAATGGGTTTAAACTGGCAGAGGGGAGATTTAGACTGGATGTTAGGAGGAAGTTCTTTACAGTGAGGGTGGTTAGGCACTGGAACAGGTTGCCCAGGGAGGTCGTGGCTGCTCCCTCCCTGTAGGTGTTCAATGCCAGATTGGATGAGGCCTTGAGTAAGTTGTACTAGTGGGAGGTGTCCCTGCCTATGGCAGGGGGTTGGAACTAGATGCTCCTTGAGGTCTCTTCCAACCTTACCATTCTATGATTCTATGATTATTAGTGTGAAGAAGAGGAGGCTGAGGGGAGACCTCCTGGCTCTGTACAGGTCCCTGAAAGGCCCTTGTGGAGAGGTTGGTGCTGGTCTCTTCTCACAGGGCATTAACCAGAGAAAAAGAGGGAATGACCTCAAGCTGCAGCAGGGCGGGTTTAGGCTGGACATGAGGAAGGATTTTTTTCCAACAAGAGTGGTCAGGCACTGGGATGTGCTGTCCAGGGAGGTGGTGGAGTGCCCAAGCCTGTCTGTGTTTAGAGGTGGTTTGGCTGTGGTGCTTGGGGCTGTGGTTCAGGGTGAAACTTGTAGAGCAAGGTTCTAGGTTGGACTTGGTGATGCTGAGGGGCTTAGCCAACTTGAAGGTTTCTGTGATTCTGTGATTCATTATTCAAGTCCCACCCCACCATGGATGTGTAAGAGGTAAAGTATGAGGCTTCTTATTATCTGGACATTTTCTGCTTTGATAGTTATATGGGACCTGCATGGCTCCAATCTGAACAAGTCCTGAGAGGCATTTCATTCTGCCAGCCTCACTGATCATTCCAGAAGGGGGCACAGTGCAGTGTGATCTGAGGGGCTTTGCCAGCCTGAACGTTGCTAGGATTCTGTAAGTCCTGACACTGTGTGTGCTTCACACACATCTTTCAAGTGGAGGTGTCTGCTTCAGAAATTCAGTCCCAGTCAGGTTGTCTGCTGAGAGATTGAAAAAAAAAGGGAAAGGAAAAGAAAAAAGAAGAAGAAAAATAGAAAGAAAAATAAAAAGAAAAACAGAAAAAGAGAAAGAAAAAAGAAAAAGAGAAAGAGAAATAAAAAGAAAAACAGAAAGAGAAAGAAAAAGCAAAAGAAAAAGAAAAAAGAAAAAGAAAAACATTAAAAAAAGAATAAGAGAGAGAAATAAAAACAGAAAAAGATAAAGAAAAAAAAGAAAAAGAGAAAGAAAAATAAAAAGAAAAACAGAAAAAGAGAAAGGAAAAGCAAAAGTAAATTAAAAGAAAAAAGAAGAAAAATAAAAAAAAATAAAAAGGAAAAGAAAAAGAAAATGAAAAAGAGAGAAAAAAGAAAAAGAAAGAAAAAGGAAAAGGAAAAGAAAAAGAGAAAGAAGAAAAGGAAACAAAAAGGAAAAAAAAGGAAAAGAAAAAGAAAATGGAAAAGATAAAGGAGAAAGAAAAAAAATGGAAAGAAAAATGAAAAGGAAAAGAAAAAGAAAAAGAAACAGAAAAATAGAAAAAGAGAAAGAAAAAAAGAGAAATGAAAGAAAAAGGGACAGAAAAAGAATGAAATAGAGAAAAGAGAAAAAGAAAAAGGGAAAAAGAAAAAAGGGAAAAGGAAAACAAAAAGTAAAAAGAAAAAGAAATGGCAAACTCATCCATGCTACATAGGAAGCAGGATACTACTAAAAGCTTTTCACTGGACAGATAGCACCTTATGAAGCGCATGTCTTGAGATTAAAAACTTGGGCTCTCAAGTGTTCCAAGGGAGAACAGTGGCATTGTGTACATATTTGCCTTTTGCAAAACAGGGAGCTGCTGTGTGCTCATCTTGGAGGATTTTCAGCTGAACACATAAGATAGTAGCCATAGCAATGTCCCCTGCATGCCCAATGGGCACTGCCCATGAGAAAAGGGGAATAGGAAGTTTCAGCTGTCCAAAATATGGGCTTTTGTGAAACAGGCAGCTACACAGGGTACAGGAAAGACTTGTTTGGTCATATATTTTATTGTCATGGTATGCAGCACAGGCTGGATACTAGCAAACCTTGCATCCAGTGCTGTCATGGCACTTCAACAGTGCTCTTCCAGTGGACTACTCTTCTGTACTGTTGGGTGAGTGTTACAAAGGAGACAGAGAGATCAGGAGAGTTATAAACACAAACTGATTTCTTCCACCTGGATCACAGCAACCCCCTGGTAAGCTAGACTTGGAGATGTGTGGTTGGGAAGCTGTGACTTGGAGAGGGACCTGAGGGTGCTGGTTGGCAGTTGATTAAACAAACAGCATTTAACTTACTGAGGGAGCAGGAAGTTGTTGTCTTGCAGTTCAGGTAGATGCAGAGCATAGCTATGAAAGGTTACAGCTCACAGGATCGTAGGATCACAGGCTCACAGGCTGTCAGGGACCTCTGGAGAGCTTCCAGTCCAATCCTATCAGAGCAGCACCAGAGAATCCAACACAGGTCTCACAGGAACACATCCAGACAGGGCTGGAAAGGCTCCACAGAAGGAGACTCCACAACCTCTATGGGCAGCCTGTGCCAGGGCTCTGGGACCCTCACAGCAAAGAAGTTGTTGCTGATGTTGAGGTGGAACTTGCTGTGCTGCAGTTTCCATCCCTTGCCCCTTGTCCTGTGCCAGGGCACAAGTGAGCAGAGGCTGTCCCTGTCCTTTCCTTCCCCCAGCCCTCAGCTATTGATAGACATTGCTCAGATCCCCTCTCAGCCTTCTCCTCTGCAGACTAAGCAACCCCAGGGCTCTCAGCCTCTCCTCATCAGGCAGTGCTGCAGTCCCTTCAGCATCCTTGTAGCCCTGCCTTGGACTCTCTTAATAGATCCCTGTCCCTCTTGAACTGGGGAGCCCAGAACTGGATGCAATATTCCAGGGTTCTTAAGGTACTGTTTGCCTCCTGTTTGCACTGGGGCTGTATTTGTTCTGACACTGAGGGAAGGCCATGCTGGTATCTGTTCATCTGGAGGATCCTTATTAATGGGCTGCACACTTCATTGATTTTTAATTAATTTCTGAAGAGACCCTGAGGATAAGTGCTGCAGCCCACAGGCAGCTCTGAACTGGTTGCAGCCCACATCTCTATTGATCGCCTGCTTAAGGAGCAGAAGTAATCCATTTTAAATACACTTTCTTGGACAGAGTGAATGCACTCCAGAATGGACTCCTCCATGGTAATTGTGTTGCCAAGAGGTCAGTGGCTGGGCTGGAGGAAAGACAGCTCATTGTTTTGCGTGCTGCTGGCTCTCCAAGCCAGGACTCTCTACAGCCTTTGTTCCAAGTTACCTCCCTCATGGGCGGTTTGTAGCTACAGAGTATGAAAAAAGCGCTGGTCCCAGCTCCACAGTGAAAGCTACCTGGGAGCTCCTTTACAGAGCACATCTAACCTGCCTGCCTTGTCAGGGGAAGGAGCTGGGGCTAGGCTAACTGCAGCAGGTAGTCTGAGAGAGAACAGCATTGTGAAAGCCCTTTCAGATCATTAATGTGCTAATGCTTCTCTCTTTGGTTGCCACTTTGAAAAGCATCAAACGTTTTCCCAGAGTATGTGATCCACTGGGACCTGAAGCCTGAAGTCTCTGAGCACTCCCCAAAGCAGAGTATAGGCACATCCTTCCTGCTGGCATGTGTGGCACAGGTTACTGGGATTCCGTTTTGAAGCAGTAATTGACAGTCTTTGCCATAAGAGCTGTGTTCCTGCCAGCCTCTCAGCTGCAGCTGCTGTGCAGAGGGTGTTTGTGGCCCAGCAAGGGGAGTTCTGCAGCAATAAGTTGGTTATTTAGGCAGCTGGTTCTTATTTAAAGGCCTCTTTAAGTGGCAGATGACAGGGGACAGGAGTGTTGGTCTACTCAAAGGTACAGAGGCTCTGCAGAGGGATTTGGACAGGCTGGATTGATGGACCAAGGTCAGTTTATGACCAGGTCAAGTGCTGGGTCCTGCACTTGGGTCACTCTGACTGGAGAAGGACTTGGGGGAGGTTGTTTGACAGTTGAATAAACATGAACCAGTGTGTACCTAGGTGTCCAAGAAGGCCACCAGAATCTGGATGAGGCTGCACCTTGAAGAATATGTTCAGCTTTGGACCCCTCACTACAAGAAGACATTGAGGTGCTGGAAGACATCCAGAGAAGAGCAATGTAGATTAGGAGACAAAATCTTACGAGGAGTGGCTGAGGGAATTGGAGCTGTTCAGTCTGGAAACATTCAGGCTTGGATCAGAAGAAGGGTGGGCAGCAGGGACAGGAGGAGATAATGCCCCTGTGCTCAGCACTGCTGAGGCCCAGAGACTGGTGGGGATGAAACTAAACTTGGCTGGCACCAAGTCACCAGTGGTGTCCCCCAGGGTTCAGTGCTGGGGCCTGTCCTCTTTAGTGTCCTCGTCAATGATCTGGGTGAGGGCATTGAGGCATCCTCAGTAAGTTTGCAGCTGGCATCAAACTGGGTGGCTGTGTCCATCTGCTAGAGGGTAGGGAGGCTTTGCAGCAGGACCTGGACAGCTCAGAGCCATGGGCCAAGACTCACTGTACAACATTTAACAAGGCCAGGTGTCAGATCCTGCACCCAGGTCACAACAATCCCTTGGTGAGCTACAGACCTGGGCATGAGTGGTTGGAAAGCTGCAACTCAGAGAGAGGCCTGAGGGTGCTGCTTGGCAAATGACTGAATGTGAGCTAGCAGTGCCCAGGTGGGCAAGCAAGCCAATGGCATCCTGGCTTGGATCAGAAGCAGGGTGGACAGCAGGGACAGGAGGGGATCATCTCCCTCTGCTCAGCACTGCTGAGGCCACACCTCCAGGGCTGTGTTCAGCTCTGGGCCACTCACTGCAGGAAGGACATTGAGGGGCTGCAGCCTGTCCAGAGCAGGGCAGAGAGGCTGGAGAAGGGCCTGGAGCAGCTGGGGGTGGGGAGGGGCTGAGGGAGCTGGGGGTTTGCAGGCTGCACAAGAGGAGGCTGAGGGCAGAGCTCATTGCTCTCTGCAGCTGCCTGCAGGGAGGTTGGAGCGAGGAGGGGGCAGCCTCTGCTCCTTGGTGGCAAGGGACAGGAGCAGAGGCAATGGTTCCAAGCTGCCCCAGGGGAGGTTCAGGCTGGATGCTAGGAAATATTTCTTTTCAGAGAGGGTTCTCAGCCATGGAATGGTCTGCCCAGGGCAGTGCTGCAGTCACCCTCCCTGGGGGTGTTTGAGCAGCCTGTGGAACTGTGCTTAGGGACATGGTTTGGTGTTGCCCTGCAGTGCTGGGTGGAAGGTTGGACTGGATGAGTTTGGAGGTCTCTTCCAATAAGATGTTCTCTGTGATTGTGTGAGAAGAGGAAGCTAAGTGGAGACCTTAGTTGCTGTCTACAGCTACCTGAAAGAAGGTTGGAATGAGTTTGGTGTTGGTCTCCTCTGTCTAGTATCAAGTGATAGCACAAGAGAAAATGGCCTTAAGTTGTGCCAGGGGAGGTTTAGATTGGATATTAGGACAGACAAATGTGGTTACTGAAAGCATGGAACAGGCTGCCCAGGGAAGGAGCAAAGGCACCACCTCCAGAGGTGCTCAAAACCGTGTGGATGTGGCACTTCAAGACAAGGTTTAATGGCTGTGGTGGTGCTGGGTTGACAGTTGGTCTTGGAGGGCTTTCCCAACTAAAAGAGATCTGTTGATTCTTTGGCAGAAAAAAAGGTGTTGGAAGCAGTAGCTGCAGTTTGAACCAAGTACTGCTGTGCTTCCCCAGCCAGAGATGAGCTGCAGCAGCTGTAGTGGGCACAGCAAGCAGTAAATGCTGACTTGCAGAGCCCAGGCCCTGGGATACCTGCAGGGAAGGGCATCCCTGCAGAGGGACAGTCAATCTGAACGGTGCTTCTTTGTCTTACACAAGGACTGTCAGTAGACGCCTGCCTTATTTCTGTCCTCTTCCTTCGTGGGGCAATGCAGGCTGAGAGCCTGACTGGGTTGTGTGCTCACCTTCTGAAGCCCTTGTGAGCAGCAGATACTGCAGAGCTAGCAGGGAGGCATCAAATGCTAAATGCTTTATCAGAGTGTGGGAGTGACCCTTTACCCATGAGTCCCAGACTTTATTAAGTTTTTCCTGTTACAGCTCTTGGTTCAGTAATTGGAGGGTCAGAAATTCTCTTGGGTCTCTGTTGCAAGCTGTACAGCTGGTCATGTTCAAGACCAGGTTGGATGAGGCCTTGAGTGACCTGTCCTAGTGGGAGGTGTCCCTGCCTGTGGCAGGGGGTTGGAACTAGATGATCCTTGAGGTCCCTTCCAACCTTACCATTCTATGATTCTATGACTTTTGCATTCCATCTTCTGGCCCAGCCAAAGGGATGAAAGGAGCTGCAAAGCTCTCTCCAGGTGACTGTGTCCTTACTGCTGAAATGTTCAGTAGAAGCTCAGCTGCAAGCTACAATTTATTTTACCTCTTTAGGCTGCAGTAAGCTGTGATTTTCTTCAGAGGCTATAGGAGAACATCCCTGTCCTTTTGGTAATAAGGAGAAAATACTGAATGAGGCTGATGCAGCCTGTGTCCACCCCACCCAAGGGGAGTGGTAACACAACCATTATGAACCAGTTTGAGCACAGGAGGCACAGGAGAGCAGCTTGTATGCGTCTGCCTTAAGGAAGGACTGTGGCACCATCCTC
This sequence comes from Eubucco bourcierii, assembly GCA_013396675.1. Classification (NCBI taxonomy): domain Eukaryota; kingdom Metazoa; phylum Chordata; class Aves; order Piciformes; family Ramphastidae; genus Eubucco; species Eubucco bourcierii. The sequence continues at coordinate 23,748 of VWZE01003930.1, forward strand.
GAGTTAAGTGCAAACCGGAGCTTAGAAGCAGCTCCACAGCTCCTTCCCTCGGAACTGTGAGGCATAGGAAGGAACTAGTTCTTTTCTGCTGTCCCCAACAGCCCATGCAGCAGCTGCAGAGATGTGACTGGAGGTGGGACCAGAACTGGGAGACACATGCTTAGCCCTGAAAAACCTGTTCTGCATCTCATTGCTTATGCCACTTAATATATATTTCTGTAACATATTTCGTCAGGAGAACATAAAGCGCTTCAAGGCTCTTTGTGTTCAGCACCACCTCATCTATATGTCTGCATCATTTGAAGGAGCCAGGGACACAACTCATACTTTTCACTGGAGTTCAGCCATGTTTGATGATGGCAGTGGAATGACCTCCTCTTCTGGTGAAGCCCAAGGAACTTCAGGACTCACCCAGTTTCATTTGAAAGACCCCACAGCCTCCAAATCGTGGGCCAATCAGTTCAGCAGTGACTCACTTGTCTGTGCTCTGGCTGGGTGAGGAGGCACTCCAGAGATTTTGATTTAGGGTGGCAGTGGACATGGGCCCATCAAAACATCAGCTTAGCCTGGTCAGTGGAGTCTTGAAGTGTCATAAGCCTGTAGGCTTGCTTCTCCCACTTCCTGATGCTTTCCCCCTGTCTGAGTCTCCTCTCAGTTTGGTGTAGCCTGTGTCATCCCTGTAATTCTCATCTAAATTTTAGCCTCATGGCCTCTTTCCATCTTGCTTCACAGAATCACAGAATGGCCTGGGTTGGAAAGGACCTCTAAAGGTTATCCAGTGTAACCCTCTCTGCACTCAGCAGAGGCAGCCTCGACTAGATCAGGTTGCCCACAGCCCTGTCCAGACTCACCTTGAATATCTTCATGGCTTCACAACCACCTCCCTGGGCAACCTGTTGCAGTGGCCCAGCACCCTTAGGGTGCATAACTTGTTCCTAATATCCAATCTGATTCTGCTTTGCTTCAGTCTGAAACCATTGCCCTCATCCTGTCCTTGAAGGCTTTTGCAAACAGTCTCTCTGCAGCCTTCTTGTAGCCCCCTTCAGGTACTAGCAGGTTGCTCTTAGGTCTACCTGGAGCCTTCTCTTCTCCAGGCTGAACACCCCAAGCTCCCTCAGCCTGTCCTCATAGCAGAGCTCCTCCAACCCCTTAAGCATTTTCATGGCCTCCTCTGGACCTGCTCTTGACTTTGTTTTGACCTGTTAGGCTTTAGCATATTATTTTACCTTGTGTCTGGGGCCATAGCTCAGCAGTGCAGTAAACCAGACCTTAGGATTTCTGGGTTTGGAACAAAAACACTTCAGCAAACACAGACTCTTTTTCTCCCCTATACTTGCTCTCTTGATGAGTAACTGGCATGTTTGTACTGCCACAGGCAGTGTGTGCCCTCCTGTGCTTGGGATGAAGCCAGGTCATGGCAATTTTGTGCTTCAGCTAAGGCAGGTAATGTGTGATCACGCTCCTGAGTGTGACCAGACAGGATTTCTCCTTCTGAGTGCTGCACAGGTGGGGAGATGTAAGACTGACCTGTGTGCAACACATCAGCACTAACTCTGCTCACAGCAGAATTGGCTTGAGGTACCTCTGCAGGAGTTATGCTTGCAGTAGTTATCTTTCCAGAGGGATACTAATCCAGCTGTGCTGGCATCCTGCCTCCTGAGTCAAGTACAGATAGTTCTGGATTTGCTTCTCCAAACTGTTTAGTCCAAAACCACTTGGCAGCATTGCAGCAGGACTGTGAGAAAAGGGCTGCTGTAGCAGGATGAATGCACAGCCAAGCACCCACACTGCTTGTCTCATAGAATGACAGAATAGTGGGGGGTTGGAGTGGACCCCCAGAGATCATTGACTCCAAACCTCTTTGCCAAAGCAGGATATCAAGAACAGGCCACACAGGAAGGTGTCCAGACAGGTCATGAAAGTCTCTACTGAAGGAAACTACACAACCTCTCTGAGAAGCCTTTTCCAGTGCTGTCACCCTCAGAGGAGAGAAGTTTGTCCTTCACCTGGGTAGGCACAATCCCAGGCTGGGTGGGGAATGGCTGAAAGCAACCCTGAGGAAAAGGACCTGGGGGTCTGGGGTGGTGAAAAGCTCAACAGGAGCCTGCAGTGTGAGTGCAGCCCAGACAGCAACTGTGTGCTGGGCTGCAGCAAGAGCAGTGTGGGCAGCAGGGCAAGGGAGGGGATTGTGCCCCTTTGCTCTGCTCTCCTCAGACCCCACCTGGAGTCCTGTGTGCAGTTCTGGAACCCCCAGCACAGGAAGGACATTGAACTGTTGGAGTGAGTCCAGAGGAGGCCATGAAGATGCTCAGAGTGCTGCAGCAGCTCTGCTGTAAGGACAGGCTGAGAGAGTTGGGGCTCTGCAGCCTGGAGAAGAGAAGGCTTCCAGGAGACCTGATAGTAGCCTTCCAGTATCTGAAGAGGGCTACAGGAAGGCCGGGGAGGGACTATTGACAAGGTCTTGTAATGACAGGACAAGGGGCAATGGGTTTGAACTGGCAGAGGGGAGATTAATAGTAGATGTTAGGAGGAAGTTCTTTACAGTGAGGGTGGTGAGACACTGGCACAGGTTGCCCAGGTAGGTTGTGGCTGCTCCCTCCCTGGAGGTGTTCAAGGCCAGGTTGGAGGAGGCCTTGAGTGACCTGTACTAGTGGGAGGTGTCCCTGCCTATGGCAAGGGGTTGCAACTAGATGATTCTTGAGGTCCCTTCTAACCTTACCATTCTGTGATTCTAGTTTGTGTCCATTGTGCCTCACAGGGCACCAGTGACAAGAGCCTGTCTCCTTCTTCTCCTATTTGTACACATTAATCAGACCTCCTCTCAGTCTTCTCCAGATTGCAGGTCTCTCAGCCTTTCCTCATTAGGCTGATGTTCCAGTCCCTTAAGCATCCTCAGAGTGCAGGTCTTGGAGAGTTTCAGTTGTCTGGTCCTGGCCAGGTGAACAGGTTCAAAACAGCTGTATGAAAATCCAGCTACTTCTATCATGTTTATGTCCTAAGGCTGTGTTGTGGAGGCAGGGAATTAATGTGGTTGAGTCAGGAATTATAAAAATAGTATTCTTTTATTTTCCTGAAAGCCCCTCCCCCAAACTATATACAGAACTAATTTAGATTTATTTACAGGAGCAATTTGATCGGAGAAAAAATCTTCACAGGGTGCTATGGACAAATTTAGAGATTTAGGAAGTCAGGAAATGGAAAAGGCTAAGCTATAAACACAGCTTTAGCCCATTATCAATCAGGCTGAGCAGAGAATTAAGAGACCAGCAGGCTTTATTCGTGGAGGTGAGATAGCTATTGGGTGGTGATGTCTTGCTGGAGTTCTCTGCAGCTCGGCTGCCTTCTGATGCTACAAGCAATATCCAATAGTCTGGATACAGGCAGCATAAGCCTAAGGTGGGTGGAAAAGCTGCCAAAGTCAGGAGTGCCTTGAAACACGACTACCACAAGACAGGGATCTGTGGGAGCGGCACTGCCTTGGCAGCAGCAGGAGAGAGCCAAACTGCTCAGGTCTGCCCAGTGTGGAATAGCAGCCAGGAAGTTGGTTGCTGTATGGTCCAAGAGCAGCCAGGTCTGGGTGCTCTCTCAGCTCTCTCCAAAGGACCCCAGGACTTGCCAGGCCTGAATGTTTGCACAGAGTGGTGCAAGAGTGGGAAGAGATGTCTGAAGGCAGGGACGGTGCAAACAGAGAGCTGTGTGAAAAGGTAGGAGCTGTCCAAAAGCAAGGAACAGTCCAAAACGGCAGCGCTGTCAAGGCAGGACTCTGTCAAGGCAGGACTCTGTCAAGGCAGGCACCTGTTGCCTTCTCCATTATTCTGTTTATCCTTTTCTAGACAAAGTCTCCATTTGCCATTTATACAGGGCATGAAAATCCAACCAACCACTATCCCAATTCCCAGCATGGGCTGCCACATGGCTCAGCATACCTGTGGGGAAAGGCCTTCTGCTGTTCTCCCTCCAAGCCTGCACGGAACGGTGGGGGAGAAGCAATTTTTGCACCTTCTTAAGGCTCTGATGAGACCTGATAGTAACCTTCCAGTATCTGAAGGGGCCTACAGGAAGGCTGGGAAGGGACTATTTCAAGGTCTTACAATGCCAGGACAAGGGGCAATGGGTTTGAACTGTCAGAGGGGAGATTGAAAGTGGATGTTAGGAGGAAGTTCTTTGCAGTGAGGGTGGTGAGACACTGGCACAGGGTGCCCAGGGAAGTTGTGGCTGCTCCCTCCCTGGAGGTGTTCAAGGCCAGGTTGGAGGAGTCCTTGAGTGACCTGTGCTAGTAGGAGGTGTCCCTGCCTATGGCAGGGGGATGGAACTAGATGATCTTTGGGGTCCCTTCCAACCTTAACACTCTATGATTCTCCTCCCCATTCAAAAATGCAGGGAAGGTTGTAGGGTGAAAGTAGGAATTTGGAGTGCTCCAGAACAGGCTGCCTCTAAAGACAGCCAGCTTGAGCTGAAAGCACTTCTGCCCCAAGATACAGCTTGTTGCATGTGAATAGCTCATTGCATGTGAATAGCTCATTGCTGCAAACTTACATGAGGCAGAAAGAAACCATGAGAGGAAGAGGACAAGGTCTTTTCAAGGAGACCTTATAGTAGCCTTCCAGTATCTGAAGGGGGCTACAGGAATGCTGGGGAGGGATTATTTACAAGTTCTTGTAATACCAGGACAAGGGGCAATGGGTTTAAACTGGCAGAGGGGAGATTTAGACTGGATGTTAGGAGGAAGTTGTTTGTAGTGAGGGTGGTGAGACACTGGCACAAGTTGCCCAGGGAAGTGTTGAAGGCCAGGTTGGAGGAGGCCTTGAGTGACCTGTACTAGTGGGAGGTGTCCCTGCCTATGGCAGGGGGTTGGAACTAGATGATCTTTGAGGTCACTTCCAACCTTACCACTCTATGATTCTATGAAGGGAGCTCACTCAAGGGAAGAGGAGATAGGAAGAAATACATTGCTAGCACACAAGCGTGCTGCATCTACCCTCTGCCAAGCAGAGAGAGATATTAACTTACCCACACAAATTTGAGTTAATTTAACTCCTCAATATCAGGGGGACACCACAGCCTAGGAGGCAGGGGTGAGCCTCCCTGGGCAGCTTTGCTGAAGTCTGCAGAACTCTTGGACACTCAGCAGTCCTTGGCAGCTAAGCTGCTAGAGGTGTGTGCAGCACAAACTGTGAGTCCCAGCTCATTTCGGCAGCGCTGGGCTGCAGCAGCAGCATCCTTTATGTTCCCTTGGCTGTGAGGATGACCTCTGGGCCGAGTTCCCAGGCAGAGCTACATAACAAATCACACCTCTGCAGCTGAGTCACTGTGTTTCAGAGCAGTGTCATTTCCCCCTCCCACTGCTGTCTCTGGAGTAACAGCTACTCAGATGGTTCTGGTTGCTCCTGACAACAAAGGGCACCGCGTTTGCCTTGAGAGCGTATTTAGCCCCGGGTGAAATTACACTTTTTCCATGGGGTAAGTGGGGAGAAAGATGATCATTTGAGGCTTTCTGCAGTGATTCCTGTTATTAAGCCGGCCTTGAGTTATTAGGATGAAAAGAGGGCAGTCTCCAGGCCTGGAGATTATTGTCCATGAGATCTGAGTTGAAATTTTCTTCCTTCACATGCCTGCTTGGTGCCAGGCTTGCTGCCTTTGGTGGGTGTGAGGCATTACCTGAAGGGTGGTTGTAGCCAGGAGGAGGTTGCTTTCTTCTCTCAGGCAAACAGCACCAGAACAAGAGGACACAGTCTCAAGCTGCGCCAGGGGAAGTTTAGGCTGGAGGTGAGGAGAAAGTTCTTGCCTGAGAGAGTCATTGACTGCTGGAATGGGCTACCCAGGGAGGTGGTGGAGTCACCATCCCTGGAGGTGTTCAAGGCAGGTTTGGACGTGGCACTTGGTGCCATGGTCTGGTCTTGAGGTCTGTGGTAACGGGTTGGACTTGATGAGCTTTGAGGTCTCTTCCAACCTTGGTGATACTGTGATACTGTGATTACCTGGGCAGGCAGGCTACCCCGAATGTCTGCCTGGGGAAAGAGCCACATTCCCTGTTTTGGGAGACAATTGCAAAAAGTCACACTGAAAAGAAGTGTTTCTAGGACATTTGCCATTTGCTGGCAGGTTCTCAGGGCATGTGAAGGCCTTTCTATAATTAGAAATTTTAATTGTCTCGCAAAATGCTGTGTGTCATCATGCAAAGGCTTCAATGAGTGCATACTGCAGTTTTGGTTTGTGCTTCCATGTGCTTCAGTTCATCTCTGCTGATTATTCCAAAGGGACTTTGCATTTAATGACTCACACAGAATCATAGAACCACAGAATGGCCTGGGCTGGAAGGGACCTTCAAAGCTCATCCAGTCCAACCACCTCTGCACTCAGCAGAGACATCCTCAGCTAGATCAGGTTACCCACAGCCCTGTCCAGACTCACCTTGAATATCTCCAGGGATGGGGCCTCAACCACCTCCCTGGGCAACCTGTTGCAGTGTTCCAGCACCCTCATGATGCAGATTTGCAGAACATCTCAATCTGCTCTGCTCTAGTCTGAAGCCATTGCCCTCATCCTGTCCCTGCAGGCCTTTGCAAACAGTCTCTCTGCAGCCTTCTTGCAGCCCCCTTCAGGTACTGACAGGTTGCTCTTAGGTCTGCCTGGAACCTTCTCTTCTCCAGGCTGAACACCCCAAGCTCCCTCAGCCTGTCCTCATAGCAGAGCTCCTCCAACCCCTTAAGCATTTTCATGGCCTCCTCTGGAACTGCTCCTGACTTTGTTTTGACCTGTTAGGTTTTAGCATATTTTTTAGCTTTGTGTCATGGGCCAGTCTCTCTGCAGCCTTCTTGTAACCCCTTCAGGTACTGGCAGATCACTATTAGATGTCCATGGAACCTTCTCTTCTTCAGGCTGAACACCCCCAGCTTCCTCAGCCTGTCCTCATAGCAGAACTGCTCCAGCCCCCTAAAGATTTTTGTGGCCCTCTTCTGGATCCTCTCCATCAGGTCCATATCCTTCTCGTGTTGAGGCTCCAGAGCTGGACACAGAATTCCAGGTGAGATCTCAGCAGAGCAGAGCAGAGCAGAGTACCAGAATCCCATCTCTGGATCTGCTGGCAATGCTGCTTTTGATGCCTAGAATCACAGAACCATTAAGGCTGGAAAAGACCTCTAAGATCAAGTCTAACCTTCCACCCTACACCACTAGACCATGTCCCTAAGTGCCATGTCCACACATTTCTTCAACACCTTTGGCGATGGTGAATCCACCACCTCCCTCTGCAACCTGTTCCAATGCTTGGCCACTCTTGCAGCAAAGAAATTGTTCCTGTTGTCAGATCTAAACCTCCCCTGGCACAATTTCCTCTTGTGCTGTCATTTGTTACTTGGGAGAAGTGGCCAAACCCAGGGAAAATGTTCAGTCTTGAGCAGTTAATACCTTTTTGTTTTGTTTTGTTTTTTTTTCCCTGGGAATGAGGTACAGGCACTTTGTGGAAAGGTTCATGCCCTTCAAAGAGTTGAGTTGGACTTTGAGTTGGACAGCTGGATTCGAAACAAATCCAGAAGCACCCTGAGTTGTGAGGTGGGACTGAGCAGCCCAGAAAAGTGAAGGAAATCAAACACCTGAAGCCTTCAGTGCTTGCAACTCTGGCACTCGGAGCTGTGGGAACTGCCCGCAGAAAGCAGGAGACAAATGGCATCAGCAGAAAGCATCATTGGCAATAAAGCAGGGAAACAGCAAATGTTAACCATGTCTTGAAGGCAAAAGTCACAGAGGACAGACCTGTGACTTTCCAGAAAAAAACCCCACAACTTCATTTTGTTTCTTTTTTTAAAAACCACTTTAATCCAGGCTACGAGAGTTGGGTCTCTGCAGCCTGGAGAAGAGAAGGCTTCCAGGAGAACTTAGAGTAGCCTTCCAGTATCTGAAGGGGGCTACAGGAAGGCTGGGGAGGGACTATTGACAAGGTCTTGCAATGCCAGGGCAAGGGGCAATGGGCTTGAACTGGAAGAGGGGAGATTGAAAGTGGATGTTAGGAGGAAGTTGTTTGCAGTGAAGGTGGTGAGACACTGGCACAGGTTGCCCAGGGAGGTTGTGGAGCACAGAATCACCCAATGTGATCTTTGATCACATTCTGTGCTTCTGTGCTCCACAACCTCTCTGGAGGTGTTCAAGGCCATGTTGGAGAAGGCCTTGAGTGAGCTGTACTAGTGGGAGGTGTCCCTGCCTCTGGCAGGGGGTTGGAACTAGATGATCCTTGAGGTCCCTTCCAACCTTACCATTCTATGATTCTATAAGGCAATTTTTGTTCTGTTATTTCTAGCCAGCTCCAAAAGCAAGCTGTTGGATAGAGAGCAGAATTCATCTGAGCTATAAAAAGTGCTGAGTTTTCCTTGCCAAATCATTGCATAGAAACCTATCAAGGCTGAAAGGTGACAGGCAGGAAGTTCTTACTAATGTTAAGTTCCTGGTGACAATTTATATTATTCCTGTCCACCTTCTTTCTTTGAACAAAACCATCTCCTACCCCCCGAGCAGTGCTGTTGGTTTCCCTGGAGCTGTTGCAAACCTCAACTCTAAAATCAGAGCGGTTAGAAGTTGTGCTGGCAAGGATAAAATACCTTTAGCACTAATCAAAGCCCTGGCAACAGCATTTGCCTCTGCTTCTGAAAGGAGAATTTATATTTGCAGAGCTGCACAATCACCCAGGTGGAAGGGACTTGCACTACAGAGGGTTTTACTTCTGTGTATGTCTGAGTAAAGATCCATACAGCACAGGTTTGTCTTCATCCAAGACTCATCCTCTGGGTAAAGATGAGGGCTGCAGTTGTGAAAGATGAAAGGCTATTCCTCACTCATCTTCAAGTTCCAGAGGGAATTCCTCCACTTATCTGTGTTACAGCTGTCTGCAGTGGCTGTTTGACTTCTTAACAGCATTAGGCACTGATTCAGAGAGTGATTTTATGTTAAAGGATCTTAGCAGTAATTGCATTTCTAATGACATTCTCTGTGAGGATGCCTCTGTCCTGACTGTGATGAAGAAGTGTCAGTGACAGGTTATGATGATTCTTGTGTTTGGGTGAGATGAATCTGGGCTTAGGCATAATGGAGCACAATGATCCTTAATGGCTTAATGTTACATTTTTTTCTCTCAGTGGTTTGTAGCTGGAAAGCTGCCTGCAGAAAGGAACCTGGGGGCTGTGATGGACAAGCAGCTGAATGTGAGCCAGCAGTGTGCCCAGGGGCACAGAAAGCCAATGGCATCCTGGCTGGGAGCAGCAGCAGGGAGGGGATTGTCCCCTTGGACTCTGCTCTGGTGAGGCCACACCTGGAGTGCTGTGTCCAGTTTTGGGCATCTCAGTACAAGAGAGACATGGAGGTGCTGGAGCCAGTGCAGAGGAGGGCAAGGAAACTGGGAAGGGCCTGCAGAATTAATCTGATGAGGAGAGGCTGAAGGAGCTGAGGATGGTTAGTGTGAAGAAGAGGAGGCAGAGGGGAGACCTCCTGGATCTGTACAGCTCCCCGAAAGGCCCTTGTGGAGAGGTTGGTGCTGGTCTCTTCTCACAGGGCATTAGCCAGAGAACAAGAGGGAATGGCCTCAAGCTGCAGCAGGGCAGGTTTAGACTGGGCATGAGGAAGGATTTTCTGCCAGCAAGAGTGGTCAGGCACTGGAATGTGCTGCCCAGGGAGGTGGTGGAGTGCCCAAGCCTGTCTGTGTTTAGAGGTGGTTTGGCTGTGGTGCTTGGGGCTGTGGTTTAGGGTGAACCTTGTAGAGCAGAGTTCTGGGTTGGGCTTGGTGATCCTGAGGGGCTTTGCCAACCTGAATGTTGCTGTGATTCTGTAATTCATCATTCAAGTCCCACCCCACTGTGGATGTGTAAGATGTAAAATAAAGTATGAGGCTTCTTATTATCTGAACATTTTCTGCTTTGATAGTTATATGGGACCTGCATGGCTCCAATCTGAACAAGTCCTGAGAGGCATTTCATTCTGCCAGCCTCACTGATCATTCCAGAAAGGGCACAGTGCAGTGTCCTTTGGATCAGACATGAAAGTGTCATATTTACAAAGATATCTCCTTCCATTCTCAGGGTCTGGGCTCACTTGTAACTCTTTTCAAACATCCTTCTGGTATTGCTCGTGGTCTTGCTGGGTGTTGAGGGCACCAGATGTGTAATGCAGAGAGTAGTTCTTTTTGTTACCATACCTCTCTGTGGTGTAAAAACATTAGAGATGCATAGAGAACACCTTTCCTGCCCAGTTCAAGACAGGCTTTAGATGATGATTCTTGGAATATATGCATGTGTTTAGAGAGCATTGCTGCAGTCAATATTACAGGATTTCCATTTTTAGGTTGTTTTCATTCTGCTTGGATAATCTTATTTAATGGGTATGTAAGTATGTTGGCCCAGGTGGGCAAGCAAGCCAATGGCATCCTGGCTTGGATCAGAAGCAGGGTGGGCAGCAGGGACAGGAAGGGATCATCCCCCTCTGCTCAGCACTGCTGAGGCCACAGCTCCAGGGCTGTGTTCAGCTCTGGGCCCCTCACTCCAGGAAGGACATTGAGGGGCTGCAGCCTGTCCAGAGCAGGGCAATGAGAATGGGGAAGGGCCTGAAGCAGCTGGGGGTGAGGAGGGGCTGAGGGAGCTGGGGATGTGCAGGCTGCACAAGAGGAAGCTGAGGGCAGAGCTCATTGCTCTCTGCAGCTGCCTGCAGGGAGGTTGGAGCGAGGAGGGGGCAGCTTCTGCTCCTTGGTGGCAAGGGACAGGAGCAGAGGCAATGGTTCCAAGCTGCCCCAGGGGAGGTTCAGGCTGGATGCTAGGAAATATTTCTTTTCAGAGAGGGTTCTCAGCCATGGAATGGTCTGCCCAGGGCAGTGCTGCAGTCCCCATCCCTGAGGTGTTTGAGCAGCCTGTGGAGCTGTGCTTAGGGACATGGTTTGGTGTTGCCCTGCAGTGCTGGGTGGAAGGTTGGACTGGGTGAGCTTGGAGGTCTCTTCCAACAAGATGTTGTCTGGGATTCTGTGATATATATACCTTTTCTCTTCTGGTTCTGTCATCCACCTGATAAAGTATCAGGAAAATGAAACATTTCTAGTGAGTACTCCTAAGAAGATATAAATTTCTGCAGGCCATGGACCTGCAGAGGATTTTGCAGCTGTGAACACTACCTTGGGTTGTTTTTAGCTTTGCAGATAATACAGGTGGAAAAAAAAACCCTGAGAATCTTGTTGGACAGAGGTGGCATGAGCTGTAAGTGCATTGCTACACAGGCAGCTGTTTTCAGAGAGGAAGGAAACCCAGGTGTGGTAGTGCTTAAAAGCAGCAGTCAGATGAGCAACTGACATCATTTACCAGGACCTCAGCAAAGCCTTCAACACTGTCCTATGCAACATCCTGGCCTCCAAGCTGGTACATTATGAGTTTGATGGGGGGACAGCTCAGTGGATAAAGAAGGGACTTGACAGACACAGCCAAAGAGCAGGTGTCAAAGGCTCCGTGGCTAAATGGGGGCAGTGCCAAATGTAGTCCTTCAGGGATCAGTACTGGGACCTGTCTTGTTCCACATCTCTTGCTGCAGCCCAGCACTCAGTTGCCTATCTTCCTTAGCAGGAGAGCCTGAGGAGCTGGGGCTCTGCTACTGGGAGAGGAGGAGCCTGAGAGGTGACCTCATTCATGTTGACAAAGATGTGCAGGGTGAGTGCCAGGAGGCTGGAGCCAGGCTCTGCTGGGTGATGCCCACTGCCAGGACAAGGGGCAATGGTGGAAGCTGAGGCATAGGAAGTTCCATGGAAACATGAGGAGGAATTTTTAACCTGTGAGGGTGACAGAACCCTGGAACAGGCTGCCCAGGGGAGTTGTGGAGTCTCCCTCTCTGGAGATATTCAAGACCCACCTGGATGTGTTCCTGTGTGATCTGTTCTAAGTGACCCTGCTCTGGTAGGGGGGCTGGACGGGACGAGCTTTGGAGTGTGGGCAGTGTGGGCAACAGGGCAAAGGAGGGGATTCTGCCCCTTCGCTCTGCTCTCCTCAGGCCCCACCTGGAGTCCTGTGTGCAGTTCTGGAGCCCTCAGCACAGGAAGGACATGGAAGTGTTGGAGCAGGTCCAGAGGAGGCCACGAAGATGCTCAGAGAGCTGCAGCAGCTCTGCTATAAGGACGGGCTGAGAGAGTTGGGCTCTGCAGCCTGGAGAAGAGAAGGCTTCCAGGAGACCTTACAGTAGCTTTCCAGTATCTGAAGGGGGCTCCAGGAAGGCTGGGGAGGGACTATAAACAAGGTCTTGCAATGGCAGGATGAGGGGCAATGGGTTTGAAGTGGCAGAGGGGAGATTGAAAGTGGATGTTAGGAGGAAGTTGTTTGCAGTGAGGGTGGTGAGACACTGGCACAGGTTGCCCAGGGAGGTTGTGAAGCACAGAAACACAGAATGTGATCGTTGATCTTTGATCACATTCTGAGCCTCTGTGCTTCACAACCTCCCTGGAGGTATTCAAGGCCATGTTGGATGAGGCCTTGAGTGACCTGTACTAGTGGGAGGTGTCCCTGCCTATGGCAGGGAGTTGGAACTGGATGATCTTTGAGGTCCCTTCCAACCTTACCATTCTGTGATTCTGTTCTATTGCTGTTATCTACATCTTGGATTTCCTCAGGTGGCAAATCTTGTGCTAGTCATGGTGCCTCTGATTTTCAAGGTATACCTGCTGTGTGACTCGCACTTTGCTTGTCCTGACATTTATTTGTCCCTATTCTACAAGTTTTATTTTCATGTCCAACACCCACATTTTCAAAGACTTAAGAGTTCTGATGTTTGACAGCCAAAAATATTGATTGGCAATTGGCAGGAGAGTGTGTTAGTTTCAGCTAGCAGTGCATTTAACAAATAATGGAATTTGCTTTGTACCAGAACCCCTCTCTTCCCTTTCAAACCACCTTCATATTGCCTGCACCAAGGCCTGCCAGGTTAAAAAGACATAGTGTTTATGTCAAACATTCTCCCACAGCCTTCCAAAACTTTTAGCAGTGTCTGCACTGAAATTTTTCACCTAAAAGCCACAGCATTTCAGAACTCTGTGGGCAGAGGCACCTCACAGTAGATCAGCTTGCCCAGAGCCACATTCAGCTTGGCCTTAAACACTTCCAAGGATGAGACTTCCACCACATTCCTGGGCAACTTGTGCCAGTGTCTCACCATTCATGGGAAAGAACTTATTCCTAACATCCAGTCCTCCTCTAGCTTGGATCCATTCCCCCCAGTCCTATCTGACATCCTAAAAAGTCCCTCCCCAGCTTTCTTGTCACTTCCTTCAGTCACTGGAAGGCCACAATAAGGTGTCCTGAGAGCCCTGTCCTCTCTGGACTGAACAGCCACAACTCTTTCAGCCTGTCCTTACAGCAGAGCAGCTTCAGCCCTCTGAGCATCCTCATGGCCCTTCTCTGGACACCTTCTAGCACCTCCAGACCCTTCCTGTCCCAGGGGCACAGTGCTCCAGGTGGGGTCTCAGCAGAGCAACGCAGAGGGGCAGAATCCCCTCCCTGTCCCTGCTGCCCACACTGCTCTGGATGCAGCCCAGGCTCTGGTTGCTCTCTGGGCTGCAGGTGCACACTGCTGGCTCAGGTTGACCTTCTCATTCAGCAGCACACCCAAGGCCTTCTGTCAAGTCTGAGCTACATTCTGTCCCAGTGGCCATGTGTGGTGGCTTACCCACATGCACTGTGTTCCTGGTATGTATGGGGATAGGTATGTGAAATTGTTATGCTGTGAAGGAACAGCAGCTGGCCTGTGACACTGAGTAATCTGGTTATTTGAATCACTGCCTGTGGCTCACTGAATTATCAGCTGTGTTACAGGGTAATGTCACCTCTCTGGTGCTCAGCAGTGCCTTTGTTTTACATTACCATATAGATTATACAGAGCTAATGTATTTTTAAAAAAAAACATACCATAAGAGTAATTATCAAATGTGCAATTTCATTTGTTGGTTCTGGTAGTGATGCTTAATGTCATAAATGCCTTTTAATGAAATGTTAGGCTTGTAACCCTGCCTGGCTAGCCTATGTGTTGTGTCATCAATAACACCAGGCTTTGGTGTTCATCTGGGTGTCACAAAGCATCAGGTAAACTTCCATACTGGTGGGAGTCTCCCATCAGAGTAAGAAGAAGGTTAAGGGCAGGTAGATTTAGTACATGTTACATTATCCTGGGGTGCATTAAAAGGAGTGACCAGCAGGGCAAGGGAGGTGATTCTGCCCCTTTACTCTGCTCTTGTCAGACCTCACCTGGAGTGCTGTGTGCAGTTCTGGAGCCCTCAGCACAGGAAGGACATGGAAGTGTTGGAGCAGATCCAGAGGAGACCATGAAGATGCTCAGAGGGCTGGAGCAACTCTGCTGTAAGGACAGGCTGAGAGAGTTGGGGCTCTGCAACCTGCAGAAGAGAAGGCTTCCAGGAGACCTTAGAGAAGCCTTCCAGTATCTGAAGAGGGCCTACAGGAAGGCTGTGGAGGGACTATTGACAAGGTCTTGCAATGACAGGACAAGGGGCAATGGGTTTGAACTGGCAGAGGGGAGATTTAGACTATGTATCAGGAGGAAGTTGTTCGCAGTGAGGGTGGTGAGACACTGGCACAGGTTGCCCAGAGAGGTTGTGGCCACTCCCTCCCTAGAGGTGTTCAAGGCCAGATTGGAGGAGGCCTTGAGTGAGCTGTACTAGTGGGAGGTGTCCCTGCCTATGGCAGGGGGTTGGAACTAGATGATCCTTGAGGTCCCTTCCAGCATTACCATTCTATGATTCTATGATTCTATGAGTGTGTCCAGCAGATCAAGGCAGGTTCTCTTCCCCCTGTGCTCTGCACTGGTGAGACCTCATCTTGAGTACTACCTTCAGTTTTGGGCTCCCCAGTTGAAGAGGGACAAGTGTCTGCTGGAGAGAGTCCAAGGGAGGGCTATGAGGATGCTGAAGGGACTGCAGCACTGCCTGATGAGGACAGCCTGAGGGACCTGGGGCTGCTTAGTCTGAAGAAGAGAAGACTGAGAGGGGATCTAATAAATGTTTATAAGTATCTGAGGGCTGGGGGTCAGGAGAGGGGGGTCAGGCCCTACTCGCTTGTGCCCTGGGATAAGGCAAGGAGGAATGGATGTAAGTTGCAGCACAGAAGGTTCCATCTCAACACAAGGGGGAACTTCTTGACTGTGAGGGTCCCAGAGCACTGGCAGAGGCTGCCCAGAGAGGTTGTGGAGTCTCCTTTTCTGGAGCCTTTCCAGGTCTGTCTGGATGCATTCCTCTGTGATCTGAGCTGGATTGTCTGGTCCTGCTCTGGCAGAGAGGCTGGACTGGATGATCTCTTTGGGTCCCTTCCAAGTTCTAGCATCCTATCATCTTTAAAGGCAACAGGATGGGCTCATTAACAAAAGCACTTTGAGCAGAATGTATCTGCTGGTTTGTAGGATGCCATTGGGCTGCTGCCTTGTTCTAATGCTACCTGCAAAATTCTAAAGGAGCGAAGAAGCAAGTGGGCTGCAGCACTTGGAATAAATAACTGTCCTCTTTCTAATCCACTGAAGGTAATAAAAGTTTGTGTATTGCTTTAAAAGCATTTGGAGATGGATAAGAAGCTTCATCTTGAATTGCAGACAGTTGCTTGGAATGCAGAAGAGCTGGGATCATTTCCAGGCTGGCCTCATTTCTGTGGGTCTCTGAATAAGCTGATTACTGTTTATGGCCTTCACATTTCCTGTCTGAAGGATAAGGACCATAATATTTCTTCTCTTTGTCTCACATTTCCAGACTTTAAACTTACTGGAGCAAAGGAGATACCCGTGTGGGGTTTTGTTGTTTTCCTTTTTGCTTTTTTATTTTTTAACCTTTGGCAACTACCATAGAATTTAAGAGAATCATCTAAGTTGTAAGGTACCTAAGGCCACCTAATCCCACCTCCAGCTCAGAGCTAGGGCAGCGTTGAACTTCTACTCTCTGGGCCACTTTCTTATTGTGAATAGTAATGAGGGAACTCAACATTTCACATGTCTCCAACTGTGATGGTTTGGGCATTCCCTAGCCCTCCTCACTTTATAAAATCCCCCAGACTAGACTCAGCCAGCTGGAAGTTAAGGACTGAAGCTCTATTTACTGCTTAGCACAATGTACAAGCAGAGATAGACACAATAGACAGGAATAGTTAGAGAGATAGACAAGTTAAAGGGAATACAGAAACACAACAGCCCTCCTAGAAATCAGAGTCCCCAGAAGGGGCTCCCAACCACTCTTCCACCTTCTTCCCACACCTCTACCTTTACCCCAGGGTCTGCCTTACGTGCAAGGTGAGTTTGGAGGATTGGCCAGGGGAGTTAGAAGCAGAGTGATTAGTTAGGTTACTCAGCAGAGGGGAAAACACCCACTGGCTCCCAGAGAGGCCAAGAGACTCTGTGTGTTATATGTGTTTGGGTTCTTGTTCTTATACATCTCAGCAAGCCTGTGAGTGAAGCAGACATCACCACTGTATGCTTTTCACAGCCTATAATATAGTTATCTCCATTAAAATATTCCAATTAGCTTCAAAAAAACATATACACACACACACTTATATATATATATATACACATACATATAGGGTTAATGAAAAGCTCAACAGGAGCCTGCAGTGTGAGTGCAGCCCAGACAGCAACTGAGTGCTGGGCTGGAGCAAGAGCAGTGTGGGCAGCAGGGCAAGGGAGGGGATTCTGCCCCTTTGCTCTGCTCACACCCCACCTGGAGTACTGTGTGCAGTTCTGGAGCCCCCAGCACAGGAAGGACATGGAACTGTTGGAGCCAGACCAGAGGATGCCACAAAGATGCTGAGAGGGCTGCAGGAACTCTGCTATAAGGACAGGCTGAGAGAGTTGGGGCTCTGCAGCCTGGAGAAGAGAAGGCTTCCAGGCCACCTTAGAGTAGCCTTCCAGTATCTGAAGGGGGCCTACAGGAAGGCTGTGGAGGGACTATTGACAAGGTCTTGTAATGACAGGACAAGGGGCAATAGGTTTGAACTGGCAGAGGGGAGATTGNCTGGATGATCTTTGAGGACCCTTCCAACCTTACCATTCTATGATTCTAATATATATATATATATATATATATATGCACACACATAACACACATATATACACACACACACGCATTCACACACACGCATATATATATATATACACACACACATTCACACATAGACACACATATATATACACACACATATATACACACACACACACATATATACACACACATATATATACACACACACATACACACACACACACACACACACATATATATATGTGTGTATATATATATATATATATGTATACACACACACACACACACACACCCTGAAAAGTCATCCTAAAGGAATCTTTAAGACTCATTAAGATGGTTTTACTGTTCTTTGCCTTTCAGGGAATGATGTACCTGGAAGAGAGGAGGCTTGTCCACCGAGACCTGGCAGCCCGTAATGTCTTGGTGAAGTCACCAAACCATGTGAAGATCACTGACTTTGGCTTGGCCAGGCTTCTGGAAGGGGATGAGAAGGAGTATAACGCTGATGGAGGGAAGGTGAGTCCTGGACACCTCTGGTAGTAAATGTAGATCATGCTGTAGCAAACCTCCTGAAGTTATCCCCCAGGGCAGCATATCCCTGTGGCCTGTTGACTCAGTGACCTCACGATGCGCTGTGTTGCGACAGCAGATGTGAAAAGCTGCTCATAGGAGCAGCTCAGTGAGCTACTGCAAGTGCTGAAATTCGATTGCCTGAAGAGTTTTCACAATCACAATTAGGTTTTGTCAATCTGCTCCATTTTGTGTCTCCTTCTGGAGACTTCTGAAGTCAGTTGGAGGAGTGATGGATGCTCTAGGGCATCTGTCATGACCTGGTTATCCTGTGCCAACCCTGAGCAGCAGGGCTGGGGTCATGCTGTGATTCAAATGATTCCCTTGGAGTAAATAAAGGCAAATCAAAGCCAAAGATTAATTTGGCTTGTTAGACTGGACTAGAGCAGAGGGGAAATGGGAAGGAAAAGAAGAAGGGAAAGTACAGGAAGAAAGAGAGGAAGAGAGAGAGAGAGAGTTGAAGAGCAAAGGAAGGACTATCACCATTCCCTGGATCCACCTCCTGGAACCATCCCAGGAGCAGTCCCAGGTTCTGGGTGGCAGGTGTACCCTTCAGGAAGGGACTCCCTCTGTGCAACAGTGCAAGTGCAGCAGTGCAGGCGGTGCCAGCAGGGCTGGCAAGCCTGGGGAGGACAGTGTGGAGCTGGCATTTGGCGTGGGCGGTGTGGAGCTGTGCAGGGCAGAGGTGCAGCAGTGCCAGCAGGGCTGGCAGGCCTGGGGAGGGACAGTGTGGAGCTGCCATTTGGCATGGGCAGTGTGGAGCTGTGCAGGGCAGAGGTGCAGTGGGGCCAGCAGGGCTGGCTGTGCCCACCTGAGCGCTGCTCATAGGTGGTCCCCTGGAAGTTGCCATTCCCCCATCACCCCTGGCAGGGCAGGGGCAGTGCCTCCAGGGCTGTGCAGCGTGCAGTGCACACACTGGCCTTACGGGGACGCTGTTGAGGTGCTTTCAAGCTCTGTCACAGACTCACAGGCTCACAGGATGTCAGGGCTTGGAAGGGACCAAAAGAGATCATCCAGTCTAAACCTCCTGCCAGAGCAGGACCAGACAATGTAGCTCAGGTCACACAGGAACACATCCAGACAGGTCCTGAAAGTCTCCAGAGAAGGAGACTCCACAACCTCTCTGGGCAACCTCTGCCAGGGCTCTGGGACCCTGACAGTCAAGAAGTTCCCCCTTGCGTTGAGATGGAACCTCCTGTGCTGCAGCTTCCATCCATTGCTCCTTGTCTTATTCCAGGGTACAAGTGAGCAGAGCCTGACCCTCCACTCCTGACCCCCAGCCCTCAGAGATTTATAAACATTTATTAAATCTCCTCTCAGTCTTCTCTTCTCCAGACTAAGCAGCCACAGGTCCCTCAGCATCTCCTCATCAGGCAGTGCTCCAGTCCCCTCACCATTCTCATAGCCCTCTGCTGGACCCTCTCCAGCAAATCTGTGTCCCTCTTCAACCGGGGAGCCCAAAACTGAAGGCAGTACTCCAGATGAAGTCTCACCAGGGCAGAGTATAGGGGGAGGAGAACCTACCTTGATCTGCTGGACACACTCTTAACACACCCCAGGATCCCATTGGCCTGCTTGGCCAGCAAGGCACATTGCTGAACCATGGATGTTCTCATCCAGCACTCCCAGGTCCCTCTCCACAGGGCTGCAGATCACCTCCCAACCTGTACTGCTGCAGTTTGTTCCTTCTCAGATGCAGGACTCTGCACTTGTCCTTTGTGCCCAGCTCTCAGTTTGTCCAAATCTCACTGGATGCCCACACAGCCTTCAGCTGTCACAGCCGAGCCTCCCAAGCTTAGCCTCCACAGCCTGTTTGAGACAATAAACCAATGGGATCTCACAGTGCCTCTGCTAAGCCCCTTTCTCTGGTCAGTATGCACCTCAGTGCAATCCCATTTTTCTGGACAAGTAATTTTCCAGCAGACACAACAGAGGCCTGTGGGGAGTGCTTGCATTTGTAACACAGGGGAGGTTACACTGCTGAGCTAAGAGGCACCTCTCCTATCACAGAAGCAGATCCTGCCTATGCTGTTTCTTGCATCCCAGCCTCCAATACCATGCTGAATGCCAAGCCCCTGAAGAGCTGTTTTGAGGATACTTTTGAAACTAGACATTTTCCTGATTTTACTTTCCAGCCTCACCTCATTTCTACTGTCCTCAGGTGTTCAGTTCTGTGTCCCTCACTACAAGAGGGACCCTGAGGTTCTGGAGCATGTCCAGAGCAGGGCAGTGAGGCTGGAGAAGGGCCTGGAGCAGCTGGGCTGTGAGGAGGGGCTGAGAGAGCTGGGGATGTGCAGGCTGCACAAGAGAAGGCTGAGGGCAGAGCTCATTGCTCTCTGGAGGTTGGAGCAACGAGGGGGCAGCCTCTGCTCCTTGGTGGCAAGGGACAGGAGCAGAGGCAATGGTTCCAAGCTGCCCCAGGGGAGGTTCAGGCTGCATGCTAGGAAATATTTCTTGGCAGAGAGGGTTCTCAGCCATGGAATGGTCTGCCCAGGGCAGTGCTGCAGTCGCCCTCCCTGGAGGTGTTTGAGCAGCCTGTGGAGCTGTGCTTAGGGACATGGTTTGGTGTTGCCCCTGCAGTGCTGGATGGAAGGTTGGACTGGGTGAGCTTGGAGGTCTCTTCCAACTGCATGTTTTCTGTGGTTCTGTGATGAATTGTCAAATTCAGCAGGTTGTAAGTGAAGGCTCTAGGTACATATCACTGCCAGCTGCTCCCCAAGAATCTTGAAATTCCACATTTCAGCCTGTCACAAAATCCTAAGGGATTCTGCCTCTCCTGTCATTCCTTTTCCTGAATGCTCAGTTAGCTTTCCATCTTCTTGCTACCTGTGTTTTTTGTGCTGCTTCTGCCCTTGTCTGGTACCAACAGCTGTTGCCAACTTGTGCCTTGCTCCTGGAGGAGCTGCTGCCACTCTCCTGTAGCTGCTGCACTTGGCAGCTGTTGCATGGCTTACAGCAGTGTTTCAGTCAGTGAGGTGAAGAGCTTGGAAGGAGTCACCAATGATCTCCCATTTCCCCACTGAAGGACCTCCTGGCAGGGAAGGTGGAGTTTTGGCATCATTCCTTGATTCCTTCAGTTGTCTAATCTCCTCTTCAGGAGCCACTTTGCCTCTTCCCTTCATCAGCCAGTGAATGACAGAAAATGAGCTAGGCTTTGTGAACTAGCTGTTCCCTGGCAGCTGTTAGGTGGTGTCTTGGTTGTGTGAGGCAAATCACACTGGTGGGAGCTCTGGAGCAGGATTTACATGTCAGGCGTGTCATATTCCAGTCTCAGGGAAGCCTCCTGTGAGATCCAGAAGATATTTGCAACTCAAAGTAGTATTGAGAGTGTGCTAAGGCAGATTCAGGCTAGATAAAAGGAAAAAGGTTTTCACCATGAGGACAATCAAACAGTGCTCAGGTTGGTGGTGCAATTTGCATTCTTAGAGATTTTCAAGTCCAAAGTAGATAAACTTGGTCTGATCTCATAGCTGAAGCTGCTTTGAACCTGAGGTTGGACTAGCTGCCGTTGAGGTCCCTTCCAGCCTGAGTTGTGCCATGATGAGCAGTGCAGCTTTGCTGCTTCAGCAGTGACAGAATCCTCTCCTGAGCATGTAAATCACCTGGGGATGTGGTGATCACATTAAGGACTTAGGAGTGCCTCAACAAAGCTAAGAGCATCCTGAATGACCCTCCTGATGTGTCAACTCTGCCCACCCAGGCATCAGCTGCCCAGGTGGTGTGGAGGACAGGCAAAGAGGGGAGGAAGCTGCTTGCACCAACCCCTGCAGACACAGGNTGCTTCAGCAGTGACAGAATCCTCTCCTGAGCATGTAAATCACCTGGGGATGTGGTGATCACATTAAGGACTTAGGAGTGCCTCAACAAAGCTAAGAGCATCCTGAATGACCCTCCTGATGTGTCAACTCTGCCCACCCAGGCATCAGCTGCCCAGGTGGTGTGGAGGACAGGCAAAGAGGGGAGGAAGCTGCTTGCACCAACCCCTGCAGACACAGGCAACACCTCCTGGAATGGGACAAGGGTGTGGGCCAGGAGGAGCCAAGATGCATGAACCAGAACAGTATAAAAGCCCTGGGGTGTGCCAGCTTACTGGGGAGAACATTACTGAGGACATCTCAGGCTAGAGGCAGCAGTCCAGGACATTTCTCTCCACTCCCTGCTGCCTCCCCCAAGAAGTACCATGGAGCAGAAAGATATTACTGCTCTCTTCCTCCATTGTCTCCCTATCCCTCCCTTTTCTTCCTTTCTCTGTTTGCTTACTCTATTCTCCCTCTCTTCAATAAATAGTCTCAGCTTGATATATAGCTTGGTTTGAGCCTTAATTTCTCTCACAGGGATGTTGAAGAGAACTGTGTCTCCTTCCCAACTTTTGGACTGAGACAAGCACTTCTGCCAGTTTGGAGCTAGTTTCCCAGTTGTACTTAATGGGAAAGAGGCAACAGAGTTGTGCAGAGTTTGGTGGAGGAGGCTGAGCTGTCTTTTCAAGTGCTAAGCCAGCTTTTATTCAAGAGTGCTATTTTTGCTATACCTGGAGAGGTTATGCTCATTAGTCAGCTGCGTGGAAGGATTTGAAGCCACATCCTCTGCTTTCACACCCACCACCTGCTTACCTCTTGCATGCACTCACCTAGCTCCCTGCTTAATGCCAGTACAGCTTCCATAGGTCCAAACTAGAGGCAACCTGTACCAGTTCATCCCAGGTGAAAAACTGATTTCCATGTGTGCCCATTAGAAATTGGTGGACTGCAGGACTGTGCCTCACAGGCCCAGCTCAGCAAGAGGAAACACTGTGAGCTTTATTTTAACACAAAGGCAGGAGGGGGAACCTTCTGCCAAGCCTAGGGTTGGGTTTGCCTGCACAGCTCTGTCAGTCAGAAGAGATGAGCTCCCTGCAAGGCTGATTCAGAGCCAATGGGTAGCTTGTGACTTTTGGCTGGCTTCTGGAGACACCTGTCCCTGCAGCAGCAATAACACAGAGATCTGGGAAGACTGAGTTCCTAATGAATATTAGGAACTGTAAATTAAGCACTGTAAATTCTTCCTGTTGCATGTTTATTCTGATAATGATGATGTGGACTGTGAAGTGTTAAGGACACTGCATTAGTACTTAGCCACCTTAAAGAGCAATCAAGACATCAGTGTCTGTGATGAGAAGTGTTGAGGCAGAAGAGCTTCTGTACTCCCCCTCCTCAGCTGCTCTTCAGATTGTGGAGACCAGCAGCAGTGGAGCTCCTCACGCTCTGCTGTGGGCCCAGTGCTGGTCAGGGATGTGGACAATGGCATTGAGTGCACCCTCAGCAGGTTTGCTGATCACACCAAGCTCTGTGCTGTGCTGTGCTGCACTGGAGGGCAGGGATGGCATCTAAAGGGGTATTGCCAGACTGGAGAAATGGGCCAGTGCCAACAGCAGGAGGTTCAACAAGGCACAGTGCAAGGTCCTGCAGCTGGCTTGGGCCAATCCCAGGCACAAACATAAACTGGGCACAGAGCGGGCTGAGAGCAGCCCTGAAGAGAAGGATTTGGGGGTGCTGGTTGCTGAGCAGCTCCCCAGCAGCCAGCAGTGCCCTCATGCAGCCCAGCAGGCAGCTGTGTGCTGGGATGCATCAGGAGGCGTGTGGGCAGCAGGGAAAGAGAGGAGATTCTGACCCTTGGCACTGGTCTTGTGACACTCCACCTCAAATATTGCCTCCAGGACTCCAGTTCTGGTGTCCTCAGCATAAGAGGGACACAGACCCATTGGAACAAGTGCAGATGAGTCCACAAAGATGATCCAGGGGCTGGAACAGCTCTGCTGTGAGGACAGGCTGAGGGAGTTGGGGGTGTGCAGCCTGGAGAAGAGAAGACTCTCGGGGGACCTTAGAGCTGCTGTGCAGTACCTGAAGGGATCCTACAGGAAGGCTGCAGAGAGACATTTCACAAGAGTGTTCACCCACAGGACAAGGGAAATGGATGGAAATTGAAGAAGAGGTTTAGATTGGATCTGAGGAAAAAATTCTTCCCTAGGAGGGTGGCAAGACTCTGGAATGGATTGTCCAGAGAGGCTGTGGATGCCCCTGCCTGGAGATGTTGACAGGCAGGTTGGATGTAGCCATGAGTGACCTGGGCTGGCTGAGAGATGTCCCTGCCATGGCAGGGGGTTGGGTTAGATGATCTCTGAGCTCTCTTCCAGCCTAAGCCCTTCTATGACTCTATGATTTGGAGATCAGATGTAGTGTTTGTGTTCATTGTCTCTTCACACAGGTATGATGGCAAATTGAGCTGTTACATCTGAATCAGTACTGTGTGGTATGAGCAGCTCTGCAGACAACTGGTCGCTATTGCTCACCTCCAAGTGTTTTGTGAGGCACAGCCCCATTCCAGAGGACAGGAGCAATCATTTCCTCAGCTGGGTAGTTCTGCCTTATGTTTTAAGCTGCAGCTGAAAAGGGAGGAAGCTGATGTCTCCATGCAGGATCTGACTGGCTGGCTGCATTGTTTCAATGCTGTATTTCTCAGGTTGCATTTCTCTTGTCTTTGCCTAGATGCCAATTAAGTGGATGGCTCTGGAGTGCATACACTACAGGAAATTCACCCACCAGAGTGACGTCTGGAGCTATGGTAAGTCCTCATCTCTTTGCTTTAAAACTTTGTCTCTTTATCATTATCACAGAATGGTAGGGGTTGGAAGGGACCTCTGGAGATCATAAAGCCCAAACTCCCCTGCCAAAGTAGGCTCATCTTACCACCCAACACCAAGAAGGAGGATGGCATCAGACACAGAATCACAGAACCACAGAATCATAGAATCATAAAATGGTAAGGTTGGAAGGGACCTCAAGGATCATCTAGTTCCAACCCCCTGCCATAGGCAGGGACACCTCCCACTAGTACAGCTCACTCAAGGCCTCCTCCAACCTGGCCTTGAATACCTCCAGGGAGGGATCAGTCACAACCTCCCTGGGGAACCTGTGCCAATGCCTCCCCACCCTCACTCTAAAGAATCATGAAATGGTTTAGGTCAGCAGGCACCCCACAAAGGTCACCTGGTCCAATGGCCCCGCAGTGAGTAGCTTTAAATGGCACTTTAAAACCTTGACATTACACCAAACAAGAGATTTGAGAAGCAAGGTGCAAACCAACCCACTTCCACCAGCACCTGACAGCCATTAGACAGAATTGTATTGCTGTGGTCAAGATATCCTCTTTTCTTTCCACTCTTTTTTTTTTTCCTTTCCTCCCCTTTTTTTCCTCTCTCTCCCCTTTATTTTCTTTTTCCCCCATTCCCTAATTTTCTTCTTCCTCTCCACTCCCCCACCCCACCCCCCCCCTTTTTTTTTTCTTTTTAATATTTTTAAACATGTAGCTCCAAGCAGCAATTGTTACTTGTCTGCTAGGTGACTTCCCTGCTCACTACAGTATATTACCTTGCTGTCCCTGCTGGAATGACTGCCCTAAGGGCTGAGCTGCTAGCAGTTTGCCTGATTCTTATGACAGGAGAAGACCTTTCTGAGCACAGCCACAGAGACCTGAAAACACAGCCACAGGTCATAATTTTCAGCAGTCCTTTGAAAACCCTGCCTCTAAAAACCACCAATGTCAAAAAAACAAACAAAAAAACCCCATTTTCAAGCTTCTGGAACTCTTTGTACCAGCAGTCAGATGAAAGGAAATTTGTCAGAATACAAAGCAAGAGAATGAAGAGGGAGAGATGAGCACCCCAAGCTAGCTAACAGGTCAGCCCACCTGAGCTCCTCACACCCCAAAAGAAAAGTCACATTTGATACTCAGATGTTCATTTATTGTTGTTAGTTCCTTCCTCCAGACAAGCTGCTGTGTCACACCTGCTGAGCTGGCTGCCTGTTTATCCCTTAGAGCTGGTATTGCTGTTTATTTGTTAGAGCTGGTACTAACAAAATCATGTACACCTTCCTAAGTGGAAGTTTTCAGCAGTGTCTGGGGCTGTGGACTCCTGTTTGCATTTCTTGTTGCCCTATCACAGAATCAGTGTTAGAAGTTGGAAAGTTAGAGGTTGATCCAGAGATCATCCAGTTCAACCCCTGCTGCCAAAAGCAGCATCACCCAGGGTAGTCCACACAGGAATGCATCCAGCTGGGCTCTGAAAGTCTCCAGAGAAGGACACTTCACAACCTCTCTGGGTTCCAGGGCTTTGTCACCCTCACTGTAAAGAATTTCTCCACATATTGAGGTGAAACCTTCTCTGTTCCAGTTTGTATCTATTGCTCCTTGGCTTATTGATGTGCACCACCCAAAAAAGCCCCCTCCACTTGTCACCCACCCCTCAGCTACTGCTAGACATTAACCAGATCCCCTCTCAGCCTACAAAGATTTTAAGAAAGTTTTGGATCACTTTTTAAGGAGAAGGAATTAAAGAAATGGGGTAGAGACAAAGAAAAAGGTCTAGAAGCTGACAGAGTGCAGTTAATAAGCAGTAAATCTAAGGGAAGAGTTCATCATAATATCTTTGAGAATCACAGAGCTTTAGAGGTTGGAAGGCACTTCCAGAGATCATCCAATCCAACCCTCTGCAAAAACAGCATCACCCAGGGCAGTTCTCACAGGAATGCACCCAGGTGGGTTTGAAAGTCTCCAGAGGAGATTCCACAACCTCTCTGGGCAGCCTGTTCCAGGGCTCTGTCACCCTCACTGTAAAGAAGTTTCTCCTCATATTGAGGTGAAACCTTCTCTGTTCCAGTTTGTATTGGCTGCTTCTTGGGTTATTTCTGCTGAGCAGCAAAAAGAGATTGGCCCCAGCCACTTATAGAATCATAGAATTGTAAGGTTGGAAGGGACCTCAAGGATCAGCCAGTTCCAACCCCCTGCCATAGGCAGGGACACCTCCCACTAGCACAGGTCACTCAAGGCCTCCCCCAACCTGGCCTTGAACACCTCCAGGGAGGGAGCAGCCACAACCTCCCTGGGCAACCTGTGCCAGTGTCTCACTACCCTCACTGGAAAGAACTTCTTCCTAACAACCACTTTCAATCTTCTCTCTGCACTTTAAACCCATTGCCAGACCTTGTCAATAGTCCCTCCACAGCCTTCCTGTAGGCCCCCTTCAGATTCTGCAAGGCCACTCCAAGGTCCCCTCGAAACCTTCTCTTCTCCAGGCTGCAGAGCCCCAACTCTCTCAGCCTGTCCTCATAGCAGAGCTGCTGCAGCCCTCTGAGCATCTTTGTGGCCTCTTCTGGACTTGCTCTAACAGTTCCATGTCCTTCCTGTGCTGAGACTTGACACCCACCCCTCACCTATTGATAGGCATTGATCAGATCCCCTCTCAGCCTTCTCTTCTCCAGACTAAACAGACCCTGAGAGGAGATTTAGACTGGATGTTAGGAGGAAGTTCTTTACAGTGAGGATGGTGAGACACTGGCACAGGTTGCCCAGGGAGGTTGTGGCTGCTCCCTCCCTGAAGGTGTTGAAGGCCAGGTTGGAGGAGGCCTTGAGTAACCTGTACTAGTGGGAGGTGTCCCTGCCTATGGCAGGGGGTTGGAACTAGATGA
>VWZE01003931.1:352-22479 GCA_013396675.1 Eubucco bourcierii
AAAAAAAAAAAAAAAAAAAAAGAGAGAGAGAGAGAGAGAGAGAGAGAGAGAGAAAGAGAGAGGAAAAGGAAGTGAAATTCCCATACAACAAAAGCTCCATGACTGCAGAATCCAGATAAACAAATACTTAAAAACCCACCTCCTCCTTTAATTTTAGTTGGGTACCATGGCTTTCCTGGCTTGGCTAAATTAGCTGAGAACAAGAGTCCCCATGCAGTCCCATCCCCATTCCAGCCCATACAAACAAAGGAAGTGGTTTCCTGGGAACAAAACCCACATGAAAGTTTTGCTGATGGTGCTTTACTTCCCATCATTTCCTTCTCTCTGCACATTTCACACTTAAAACCTCTGGTGGGACAGACACCTGGTGCCCAGGTCAGATTTATTATCTCATCTGAAAGAAGGTAACACAATTCATCCATGCTGAGTGAACCAAGTCCCGCCAGGGCTCAGTGCAATGCAGCTGAACTCCTGAAGTTCAGTTCCTCAGCTCCTAAGCATTCCCCAAATGCGCCATTCAATTCCTACAATGGCAGAAGTTCATAGTAGATGTGCTTTATATGGGCTTCATCATTGCACCTACTGGTGGGACAAGAAGAGCTAAAAGGACTTCCTGATCCCTGTTAGATCTGATACACATCATAGAATCATAGAATCATAGAAGCATAGAATCATAGAATGGTAAGGTTGGAAGGGACCTCAAGGATCATCTAGTTCCAATCCCCTGTCATAGGTAGGGACATCTCCCACCAGTACAGCTCACTCAAGGACTCCTCCAACCTGGCCTTCAACCCCCCCAGGGAGGGAGCAGCCACAACCTCCCTGGGCAACCTGTGCCAGGGTCTCACCACCCTCACTGCAAAGAACTTCCTCCTGACATCCAGTCTAAATCTCCCCTCTGCCAGTTCAAATCCATTGCTCCTTGTCCTGGCATTGCAACACCTTGTAAATAGTCCCTCCCCAGCCTTCCTGTAGGCCCCCTTCAGATATTGGAAGGCTACTCTAAGGTCTCCTCGAAGCCTTCTCTTCTCCAGGCTGCAGAGCCCCAGCCCACACCCTGCTACCCACACTGCTCTTGCTGCAGCCCATCACTCAGTTGCTGTCTGGGCTGCACTCACACTGCAGGCTTATGTTGAGCTTTTCATCACTCCAGACCCCCAGGTCCTTTTCCTCAGAGCTGCTCTCAGCCATACCCCACCCAGCCTGGAGTTGTGCTTGGGATTGTGCCCATCCAGGTGCAGGACCTTACACTTGGCCTTATTGAATTTCATCAGGTTGGCCTGGGCCCACCTCTCCAGCCTGTCCAGGTCCCTCTGGATGAATCCCTACCCTCTAGCAAGTCGACTGTGCCACACAACTTGGTGCCATCTGCAAACTTGCTGAGGGTGCACTGATTCCTCTGTCCATGTCATCTTTGTCATGACACCTTGACCGCATTGTCCTCAGTCACACGGATGTTGTCTGTGCCCCTATTTAAAGTGGTGGTGGTGTCATGGTCACTTTTATTTAAGAATTAAAAGGCTACAAGCTCAAGTTTCAAGTTGTTGAATTTAAAAGCACCTTTGGATCAGATACCTGTGGTGTTCAGGTCATTTTCATAGAATTATAGAATCACAGAATGTCAGGGGCTGGAAGGGACCTCAAAAGATCATCTGGTCCAGCCCCCCTGTCAGAGTAGGATCACCTACAGCAGATCACACAGAAATGTGTTCAGATGGTTCTTGAATATCTCCAGAGAGGGAGACTCCACAACCTCCCTGGGCAGCCTGTTCCACTGCTCCATCACCCTCACAGTGAAAAAATTCCTCCTCAGGTTCACATGGAACCTCTTATGCCTCAACTTCTGCCCATTCCCCTTGTCCTGTACTGGACATCACCGAGAAGAGGCTGGCTCCATCCTTCTGGCACTCACCCCTTACATATTTATAAACATTAATCAGGTCACCCCTTAGCCTTCTCCTCTCCAAGCAGCACAGCCCCAGCTCCTTCAGACTCTCCTCATAAGGAAGATGTTTGACTTCCTTAATCATTTTTGTGGCTCTGCACTGGACTTTCTCATGCAGCTCCCTGTCCTTCTTGAGCTGGGGGACCCAAAACTGGACACAATACTCCAGATGAGGCCTCACCAGGGCAGAGTAGAAGGGAAGGAGAACCTCACTCGACCTACTAACCACAGCCCTTCTCTTACACCTCAGAATGGCATTGGCCCTGCTGGCCACAAGAGCACACTGCTGGCTCCTGGCCATGCTTCCATCCACCAGGACTCCCAAGTCCTTCTCCCCTTCACTGCTCTCCAGCAGGTCAATGCCCAACCTACACTGATACATGGGATTGTTCTTTCCCAGGTGCACAACTCTACAGATTGTTCTTTCCCAGGTGCATGATTTTAATGGTCTCACCTGGCTGCAAGCAAAGATCCTACACCTCCAAGAGACGGTGCCATATAATCAGGCTCCTGACCTACCAAATTCTTGCTATGCAATAAAGTGTATTTAAGACTGTGGAAGGGTTAAAGCTCAGTTCCTTCCAGAAATACATTTCCCAAGTCATGGTGAAGATTAAAAGACTTTAATGGGTTGAAGAATCCTTCTCTGGGGTCAAGACTGCATCCAGAATACCCAGACCGTGTCTTTAATGCGGCATGAAGTACGCAGAGTAGGGACATGCTTGTATTTTGAGGAACAGGGCTTAAGTTCATGATGTTGAAGGATCCACAAGACATTTTATGGAGCAATGAAAGCAGTGTGATAAGATCAGACAAAATAATCAGTGAGCTCATAGGCAAAGAGATTCCGGTTCCAAATCAAAGGAATAGTGCCCTTCATTACAAAACCGAGATGTTTTGTTGTTTTGTCACTTACTTTCTGTTAAAATATTGAAAGTCTACATCTTGCAGAACCCTGAAGAGCAAAGCAAGGCAAGGGAGTCTGCTGAGCACCTCAAATGTTAATAAGCTGCAGGTCTTACAGTGGTTTATGTCTTGAAAATTAAGCTTTTAACATGTGTTTGAAGATTCAAACTTTGGCTGTTTCAGTTAATTAGAAAGCTTTAAAATTGCAGCTTAATGAATCCAGTGCTTGCTTATGTTAAACTGTCAAAGAGCTAAGCAAGGAAAAAAAGTGTGATTTGGGGAACATCTGATTGCAGCCCATGTGGAATTCCATATGTCAGAGGAACAGGAAAGCATTTTATTGAACCATTGTCTCGAATGCAAATTAATTTCCTACTGCTTCAGAAAAGACTTCTTAGTAGGGTTGACAAAAGATTTATCATAATTATGGCCCAGGCCTGGATCATGATTATAAATGATATGTGTGTGTATTTTGTTTATGAAATTCCCAGTTTGCAATTAAAACAACCTGCAATTTGCTCTTTCCCTGCCTTCTCGTCGGCGGCTGATCTGAGAATCTACCATTTGTTTTCAAAATTAATACCTGTCAAACATTTCCTTTGCTTTACAGTGCCAGGAGAAGTGAAAAATACAAAATGTTTGAAAGATTTTAACAGAAGGGGATTGGTACTGAGTTGGTAGAGAAAAATGATGCTTCATGTTTGTCAGGACAAAAGCTGCAACCACTTTGCTGTGCGTAGCTGTTTCATTGCTTGAGAGCCAAATCAAACACCCTTAATTACATCAAGCACTGGCAGTTTGTTTGATTTTAATGAAATCACTTCTGAGGCTCCTGAGTTGGAGTGTTTAATAAATTAGCACTGAAAGTGTTTGCACAATTTTTGGTCACAGGTGTGGATGTGACAGGCGTGGAAGAGATGTGTTAAAGTAATGGGATTCATTCTCCTGGTGGCTTTGGGATGTGTTTCCAGTCAAGGAGCAGAAGTAACATAGAATCATAGAATCATAGAATCATAGAATCATAGAATGGTAAGGTTGGAAGGGACCTCAAGGATCATCTAGGTCCAACCCCCTGCCATGGGCAGGGACACCTCCCACTAGTACAGCTCACTCAAGGTTTCATTCAACCCGGCCTTGAACAGCTCCAGGAGGGGAGCAACCACAACCTCCCTGGACAACCTGTTGCAATGTCTCACTACCCTCACTGGAAAGAACTTCTTCCTAACATCCAGTCTTAATCTCCCCTCTGCCAGTTTAAACCCATTGCCCCTTGTCCTGTCATTGCAAGACCTTGTCAATAGTCCCTCCCCAGCTTTCCTGTAGTTCCCTTCAGATATTGGAAGACTACTATAAGGTCTCCTTGAATCCTTCTCTTCTCCATGCTAAAGAGCTTTCATAGCTCATAGCAGAGCTGCTGCATCCCTCTGAGCAACTTTGTGGCCTCCTCTGGACTTGCTCCAACAACTCCATGTCCTTCTTGTGCTGGGGGCTCCAGCACTGCACCCAGGACTCCAGGTGGGGTCTCGCATGTCCTCCGCAATTTTCACTTCAGACGTGCAAGTGATGTTTTAAACCATAAAGTGTGCTCCAGTAAAAAACATCTACTAAAGTAATTCAATCCAGGCATCTCATGCCTTCTGTTTCTTCTTTTCATCCCTATTGCCTCAGAATTTTTTTTCCATCTCAAACACTTTAGGATGCACAAAGCGAGGAGCTGGCTTATTTCACATGGATCAGGTTGATGCCTTTGGCTTTACAACATTGCTGTTGCTATTCAACTCCACTTGTACATGTGGAAAACACTGGTCCAGGAGGATTTCTGAGCCTACTGAAATACTTACTGAGGTAAAAGAAGGGATCTGAGTGAGACTGAAAACAAAACTCTGATAAAGTTTAACCCAAAGTAACATTTTGAACACCACAAAGTCTATTTAAGGTCAGCTTTTCATTTTCTTAACTTTGTACAATAGGTTTAAGTCTTTCAAATCCATTTTACAGAGAGACTGTTTACAAAGACCTGTAGTGATAGCACAAGGGGCAATGGTTTCAAACTAGAGAAGCGTAGGCGTATATTGGATATTAGGAACAAGTTCTTTGCCATGAAGGTAGTGGATCACTGGAACAGATTGCCCAGGGAGGTGGTTGAGGGCCCCATTCCTGGAGATATTTGAGGTGAGGCTTAACAGATGTGCTGGTTCAAAGCTAGTTGGAATATTTTTATTAAAAGAATTAGATGATAGGTTGTGAAAAGCAAACAATGGTGATGTCTATTTCACTCATAGGCTTGCTGAGATGTATAAGAACAAGGACACAAATCTAGATAAGATAGAGAGAGTCTTGCTCTCTCTGGGAACTGGTGTGTCTTCTCCTCCCTGCTTCTAACCTAACTAACCACTCTGCTCCTAACCCCCCTTGCCAATCCTCCAAACTCACCTTGCATGTAAGGCAAACCCTGGAGTAAGGTATAAGGTAAGGAGAAGGTGGAAGGGTGGTTGGGAGCCCCTCCTGGGGTCTCTGATTTCTGGGAGCGCTGTTGTGTTTCTGTATTACCTTTAAGTTGTATATTGCTGTAAATATTCCTGTCTATTGTGTATATCTCTGCTTGTATATTGTGCTGAGCTGTAAATAGAGCTTCAGTCCTTAACTTCCAGCTGGCTGAGCCTAGTCTGGTTGATTTTCATAGTGTGGGGAGGGCAGGTAATTCCCAAACAATCACAACAAGGCTCTGGGCAACCTTACCCCATGGAGAATTTCCCTTGCTACTGCAGTCAGGACTGGACTAGATGACCTTTAGAGGTTCCTTCCAACCCAAACCATTCTATGAATTATTTTTTTTTTCCTCTTTGATACCATCTCTAGGTTTGAAACTAGAACCACAGCGCTCCTGGACTTTTTTACTGCTGCAAGAATAAACAATTCCACAGACATAGAATCATAGAACCATAGAATGGTAAGGTTGGAAGGGACCTCAAGGATCACCTAGTTCCAACCCCCTACCATAGGCAGGGACACCTCCCGCTAGTACAGCTCGCTCAAGACCTCCTCCAACCTGGCCTTCAACACCTCCAGGGAGGGAGCAGCCACAACTTCCCTGGGCAACCTGTGCCAGTGCCTCACCACCCTCACTGCAAAGAACTTCCTCCTGACATCCAGTCTAAATCTCCCCTCTGCCAGTTTAAACCCATTGCCTCTTGTCCTGTCATTGCAACAGCCTGTCAATAGTCCCTCCCCAGCCTTCATGTAGGCCCCCTTCAAATCCTGGAGGGCTACTCTAAGGTGTCCTGGAAGCCTTCTCTTCTCCAGGCTGCAGAACCCCAACTCTCTCAGTCTGTCCTCATAGCAGAGCTGCTGCAGCCCTCTGATCATCTTCGTGGTCTCCTCTGGACCCGCTCCAACAGTTCCATGTCCTTCCTGTGCTGGAGGCTCATCAAACCTACAAGTCACTCGTGTCCCTTGTGGTTTGTGTAAACCCACTGTCCACTCCCCTTGGAAATTGTGTCTGAAACGCTGTCGCAAACACGAGTGGTACTGGATATACCCAAAGTCAACATTCAGCCCATTAAACATAGTAACTGCCTATGCAAAAGCTTTTTCCCCTCCCAGTAAATCAAGCTCCCATTTTCCATTCACAAAATGTGTGTGTCTGCATGCTGGGCTTGAAGTTGCCTGGTTTGGATGCCGTTCAAACATCAATACATTTTTATCACAGGTTTAGGGTTTGGTTTTTTCTTCGTATGAAAGTTAAAAGCCTAATGGGATCGCTGCACAGAGACGGAATAGTTCCAGGGGAGGAAGTAATAGATGATAAAAAGAAGGGTGTTTGATTTCAAAGGCTTCTCCTAGAAAGTTTCATGAATAGAAAATGCTTACACCAATTCTGCCAGCCTACATTATGGATATCAAATGGAAAAAAAAAAAAAAAAAGTCTTTTTTTAGCTCTTGGGGGAAATTAAAATAACATACTCGTAGTGGAGAATATGCATCTCAGTGAATGCTTTGTTTATAGTTTGTACAACACAAGGAAAGTGGTTTGGAATTCACTGGAGTAAGTCAGGCTGGATTCATTTCAGTGCCTTCAACTGACCATTGCACCGAGCCTTCTGCTGGGCCATATCCTGAGCTTGGCTCGGATGCCACCACATTGAGTTCACTGTTTGCCATCACCAGGGCATCAGACAAAACTCAGACATCAACTAAATCCCTTTTCATAATCTTCAACATGCTTCATTTCTTCTTACTCCTTCCTTCCCTTGTTTGATGTGAAGTTTTCCAGAGTGTTTCAACTTGGTTGGGTTCCTAATTTTTCTTTCCCTGGGGACAGGATTGCATCAATCTTCCTGAGAACATTTCTTGTCAGTTCCCTGCTTGTCTCAGTTCCATAAATACATGTGAGTTCACAAACCTATTTTCAAAAGGCCAGATTTGCTCTGAAAAGAAGAAACTTCTTTACATGTGATAAAAGTGATAAATATTTGTGTGTGTAGCGCAAGGCTTATGGAAACTTTAGCCAGCTACTGGAAAAGTAAAATGGAGCTCTTGGAATTGTTTCTACTTGATGGCCTGAGTAGAAACTCTTAGACCATATGAATATGAAACAAATCTTTAGTCTCAGCCCAGCAGAAATTTGCTAAACCTTGGCTCAAACCATGAAGCCGGCTTGTGGAGGGGCTCAAAACTTCATTTATTTAATTTCTTTGCATTTCTTTCTCTTTTTCCTTTCTCAGACTCTTTTGTGAGCAAGTATGGTTTAACCAGCCCTGCACCCAGGCAAAACCCCACTAGTGACTTCTCCTCCATGACCCTCTCTGGGTTGCTCCATTGTGCTATCACCATGCAGCAACCACAGACATTGCAAGACAAAAAGGAGGAATAGAAAGAGGTGGCTGTATCCCACAAAGCAGGATTTGTCCCTCATTAGATGGGATGTGGCAGGACACTCACTTCAGTGCATCCCATACACACGTTCTAGCAAAGTGTAATTACAAACAGGCTTCCTAAATCCAACCTCCAGCTAAATTCAAGTACATGCAATTGACTTTCTTCACTGTTTCTCTGCTAACAATGTTTGGTCAGTATTTATTTGTTTGAGTGTTTGAAGAGGGAATTTAATTCATATGAATATAGGTATTCATCATGTAAATGAATGTATTTATTCTGCAAAGGCTCAGCCTGTCTCTGCTACACTCATGCAGTTACTTGATAGGAATGTGACAAGAGGAAATTGAATATAAAGTCTACTGGACAGCCAATAAATCAGGCTTATATCTTTCTCTCTACCTCAGACAGGAAGGAACCCAGCTATTTTTAAATCTATGGTCCATATAACTAGCCAGAACTGTTTCTTCTGGGTTTAAAAAAAAAAATAAAATCAAGATTTTAAATGTCCTGCAATTCTTTAGACTTGCCATGTGCCTGTCTCCCCTGAGAACATTGCCTCCCCTTGCCTGAGATGCCAAACATTCTGATGACACAGCCAAAATGCACCCAAGGACCCCACGTCAATCCCAACACAGGGCACATTCATCAGTCTTAACCAAGAGCTGGATAAGAAGTAGAGCAATAAAAATAGTTCCAGCCCACTGCCAACACATTGAACCCTGCTCTTGACTCTGGAGCCATCTCGTCCCAATATGACAAATCCTCCCTGCTAAGCAGGCTGTGGCACAGGTTT
This sequence comes from Eubucco bourcierii, assembly GCA_013396675.1. Classification (NCBI taxonomy): domain Eukaryota; kingdom Metazoa; phylum Chordata; class Aves; order Piciformes; family Ramphastidae; genus Eubucco; species Eubucco bourcierii. The sequence goes on from VWZE01003931.1 coordinate 8,875, forward strand.
TAAAAGTCAAAATTCTCCAGCTCAGAGCATTTTTGAGTCAGTGGAGCCGGTTACACACACATGACCTCGGCAGGGTTGCTGGGTAGGAGTGATTCATTCCAAGCAATCCCCCAGTGTGAATCTTTACTGATTAACATTTTCATTTGTCTTCCTTTAACAAGCAAGTTACTGCTGATGAGGAGATGAGGGATTCTTAAGTTTCCAAGAACTAAATTAACTATTCCTACTCGATTCACTCTGGCTGAACTTATATTCTACTGCCCTCAAGGCTGTTAATTTGAAAAACTCTCTTGGATATTTCTTTTTAATTTTTCTTTTTTTTTATGTGTAGTTGTTGGGTTGGGGTTTTGGGTTTTTGGTTTGGTTTTTTTTTTTTCAGTATTCCTGAAAGAGATCCAAGTGCTAATAAGGAGTTAAGTTACATTTCTGGGTAAGATTCCTTAATTGCCAATGCTGGCTGAAACTTGAACAGTTCAGAGATTCTGTTGATTATGTCGACCTGAATATTATTACATCAAAAATCCCTTCAGGATAACTGCAGCTTTTGCTGGACCCATTGCATCATTTTCCTGATGCTGTTCAAACCCAGGACTATATTTTTTGTGGATTAGAAGGAAATTAACTGTGTCCATTACATTGTGCTTTTTGAGTAGATACTGCACTGTAGCTGTTGTACAAAAAGGTTTTTTGGTCATTTTTGCCCCACCACCTGAGTGAAGCTTCACAATGCTTTGAAGGAAATGTTAACCAGACTGTAAATCTTCATCCTTCTATAACTTCAGGACAGTGTGGGAGAAGATTTTGTGTCCACAAACTTAGAAACAAGGACTCCAGAAGTGGCCAGCAGGGCAAGAAGGGTATTCTCCCCCTTTATTCTGCTCTCATCAGACCCCATCTGGAGTATTGTGTGCAGTTCTGGACCCCCCAGCATAGAAAGGACATGGAAGTGTTGGATCGGGTCCAGAGGAGGGCCACAAGAATGATTAGAGGGCTGCAGCAGCACTGCTATGAGGACAGACTGAGAGAGTTGGGGCTCTGCAGCCTGGAGAAGAGAAAGCTTCCAGGAGACTTTATAGCAGCCTTCCAATATCTGAAGGGGGCCTACAGAAAGGCTGGGGAGGGACTATTTACAAAGTCATGCAATGACAGGACAAGGGGCAATGGGTTTAAACTGGCAGAGGGGAGATTTAAACTGGATGTTAGGAGGAAGTTCTTTCCAGTGAGGGTGGTGAGACCCTGGCACAGGTTGCCCAGGGAGGTTGTGACTGCTCCCTCCCTGGAGGTGTTGAAGGCCAGGTTGGAGGAGGCCTTGAGTGAGCTGTAGTAGTGGGAGGTGTCCCTGCCTATGGCAGAGGGTTGTAACTAGATGATCCTTGAGGTCCTTCCAATCTTACCATTCTATGTTTCTATGATTCAAAGCTACATTTGCTCAGTGAAAACCTGGTTTGGGAAGGCTACTGAGGTCTGGTGGAGATGCTCACTCTAGAACTGTCTGCTGTCTGGAGAAGGAAGCTCTACAGTCTCTCTGGGTAGCCTGCTCCAGGGCTCCACCACCTTCAAAGTAAGGAAATTTTTCCTTTAAGGTCAAGTGAAACCTCCTATGTTCCAGTTTGTGCCTATTGCACAAAGAGCTGAGGTCTCCACCCTTTAGATCTTACTGAGCACTGAGAAGATTCCCCTTCAGACTACTCTTCTCCAGGCTAAACAGCTCCAGGTGATCCTGCTTTGGCAGGGGGTTTGGACTCAATGATCTCTGGAGGTCCCTTCCAACCTTTAAGGTTCTGTGATTCTATCTCCAAGCCTTTCCTCCTCACAGAGATTCTGCAATCTCCTCAGCATCTTTGTAGCCTTCACTGGGCTCTTCCCAGTACTTCCTTGGCTCTCTTTAACTGGGGACCCCAGAAGTGGACACAATACTCCAGGTGTAGCCTCACCAGGGCAGAGCAGAGGAGGAGCAGAATTACTCCACTGCTACATATTCATCTAAAAAAGAAAAGAAAGAAAAAAAGCCTTCAGACATCTCATCCATTACTCCAAGTCACCATCAGCTTCAGAGGCCATTTGTTCAGTCTGAAAAATCGTGTCTCTGAAGGTACAATATTAGCTTTAAGCTGCAGCTATCACTGTCTCATATATCAGCTCATTAAGAACACAGCTCCTCTCAATGGGGCTGATGCAGAAGATAAGAGACATCAAGTAGCAGCCCATGACAGGAGGAACAGAGAGCCCTGGCCAGACTGATTGGACTCAGCTGTCCTGTCCTCCCCATCCCTGGCTCTGTCAGGAATTCCCAACTATGCCTGCTTTTCACGGTAGCTTTTAGATTGCTCTCACTCAAGTCACTGTGAGGCTTCCTGTTTGTTTTTATTCTCTTTCAAGGAAATGCATCGTTCTATTCCTTGCTGCCTGTTCAAATTGGTGAGCTCTCAATGTGTCCTTGGCAACTCCTAATCCTTGCTGCATAAGGAAAATGTGTTTCTCGTTTTCCCCGTGTCAGTTTCTCAGAAGTAATTTCTGTATAAACTTTCCACCCTTCTTCTCCTGCTGTTTTCTGTCTTGTGTTCAAAAGACCTTAAAACATGTCAATTTTCTCTTTCCTTCTATGCTGCAGCCATCTTTTTAGCAAATATGATGAGTGGCTCTGTTGAGGGTGCAGCAGTGATCCACTGCTGGTGGCTGCATATTCCACTCATCTTGGGTAGGCACTGAGAGTACACAATTACTTTCAACCCCCAAAATCGAATTAGATCTCTGAGACTAACATAAACACTAGAAAAATACAATGGATGCCATTAGAAATTCTCTTTTATTCTGTATTTGCATGCGTTTGGTTATTTGCAAGATTCCCTAAAACTGGGAGTAATGGCACAAAGTAAATGGCACAAATAAAATGGCACAAATAAAATGACACAAATGGCTAAATTGAAGTTGTGCAGGTGAAAATGTGGGCAAAACTGGATAGTAGGAAAATTTGGATATTGTACTGGAAGAGTGGTCAGGCATTGGAACAGGCTGCCCAGAAAGGTGATGGAGTCACCATCCCTGGAGGTGTTTAAAAAATGTAGTCATGGCACTTTGGGTTGTTGTTTAGTGGCCATGGTGGTGTTAGGTCAATGGTTGGACTCAATAATCTTAAGGGTCTTCAAACTAAAACAGTTCTAGGATTCTAGGATTAATAAGATTCTTCAGAGTGTCTGGAATTTGACTTCTGTAATATTGTCTGTGGTTTGTCCTGACTCCTTTCTGGAGGAACAGTACTTGCTGTTGGTTCAAAAGCACGAGAGCAGGGATGATGTGGTCACTCAGGTTAATGAAATCAAGTTTTCAGCCTTGGTTTCTGAACTCTGCTACCTTTTCATCTCCTTATCCTCCATTTTACTCCTCCAGCAATAAACTTGGAGATATGTCACTGCTGCAGCCAGAAGTAGGCTAAGGCACGGGGCCCTGGTTTGAGCTAGAACAGGACTAATTCTGTTTAGAGATTTGAATTCTTAGCTCAGGCTCTGCTCAGTCATGGCAATTTCTGAAGCTCAAGGCACGTTTTCACAGACATTGTCTGCTTCTAGCAGTGAGCCCCAAGGGCTGGGCTACAGAAAAGCTCCTGTTTAGACCTGCTCCTGTGCAGACCAAGGACACTGCTAAATCTTGTGCCCACATTGGGTTGCAGTATGTCAGAGGTGGCTATAAGCTCTTTCCAAAGCCTTCTCTTCTCCAGCTTGAACAACCTCAGCTCTCTCAGCCTATCTTCATAGCAGAGATGGTCCAGCCCTATAACCATATTTGTGGCCTTGCCCATCAGGTCTGTGCCCTTGTTGTCTTGAGAACCCAAGAACTGGACATAGTAATCCAGGTGAGGTCTTATCAGAGTAGAGTGGCAGAATCTCCATTCTCTGTCTGCTGGCCACACTTCTTTTGATGCAGTCCAGGATGTGATTGGCTTGCACATTGTTGGCTCACATCCAACTTCTTGTCCAGGTCCTCTGGGTGACTTTCCATCCCTCTGGCATACTGACCACACCACACAGGTGATGTTGTCGCACGAATGCCACGTCTGTGCACCACCACTTTTTCTTACAGTGTGAACAAGTTCTTGCAAGGTGAAAAGTTCAGACCAAGAGTATTCACATCCCAAGCCTAACCTTCCTGCCATCAAACCCAACTGCCAGATTCCTTTTGATGTGAGTGGAAGCAGAATCAGCACTCACATAATGGTAAGCTTTGTTTTTTCACGGTCTATTATTCCCATCGGTGACTGCTCTGTTACTGAAGCTTTATTCAGGCTGTCTCCTGAATATCTTTTTCAGATTCCTTTTTCACTTCTTTGCACTTTTTCCTGGTTGGGTGGATGAGATCACGGACCTGGCAGTGTTGGTTTTGGACATGGTTTTGCCTTATCAGATGGGATCAGAGCATCCCACCCATTTGACAAAGCTTTGTGACTTCTGCATTTCGTAGGAGCTCAGTTACCAGACACAAAGTGTTTATTTATCGACCTGAGCATCTGGTAAGACAACTGTGAAAAAATGCAGTGAGGAGCATGATCTCCCCTGGGGCTGCTCTGGGCCATGATGGGCTCACCTGTCCTGTACATCCCAGGATGCAGGTCTGATACACTGGGTTGTGAACCTGGGAAGTGGGGAAGGAAAGTACTCAACCCTGAGAGTAAATGTTGGGTGGTAGCAATTACAGGGTGATGTTTTTCTGTCTGCCTTGCTGTCCCCAGATGCTGGGAACTAGAGGTGGCTAGAAAAACAAGGGCAAAGGACTTTTTCATAGGTTGTTGTTCTTGCTTTGGGGTGGTTTTTTTTCCCATTTGGTCAGAATTGGAATGTTAAGAAATCTTTTACTGACTTGCGGAGTGCTGCTGTTCTCATATAAATGGGAGAAATTGGGGAAACATCCTCTAACCCTATGACTTCTCAAAACAAAGGTCTTCTAAAGAATGAAAACTAAATTATTTTCCTTTTTTCTTTGTCCTAAGGAAGATCACAGCCTTCTGATTTAAACTGAATTTCAGGTTCCAGCACAAGTCTCTGAAGGCCAAAAGTGTCATTAGCAAGTGATAAATGAATTTATTAGTACTGGGTCTGAGAAAACAGGGCTAAGTATATGGAGAGTGAGAAAGGGGCATCCAGGAGAAAATGGAAACCATAAAAATATATTCTTGTTCTTGAACTTCTTAAATCCTTTCACCAGTGTGCACACTGCTCAGCACACTTTTGGCAGCAGCCCCCTTGATGTCTAAACTTCCCCTGGGCTTGCAAGATGCAAACCTGCTTTGAAATGTCACAAGCTCTGGTGGGGTCCCAACCCTTAGTTTGTGATTCACAGCGGGGATGGATGCTCCAGAGAGACAGACAGCCTCCAGTGCACCAACAGACCCCAGATTTCCACATCTCAGAGAGAAGAAATGCCAACATCTGGCGTCAGTGACTTGATCCTATGAATTTTATTCCTGTTAGCAAAGGAAACTTTTTTCAGATGAGAAGATTTTGTGGCATTTCTAAAGGCAGGCAAGCCTTGAGTTCACCTGACACTCACCAGAAGCAAAGCTGATTTACTAGGAACAACATGCCCAGGGATGAGCAAGGCAGCACATTTATCACATGCCTTCACCCAGCACCTCCACCTGGCCTCACACCAAATGGATTCAACATTCAAAACACCTCTTTGTTTTTCTTTGTTGGGTTATTTGGGTTGGTTTTTTTTTTTTTTCATTCAATTTCTACCCTTCTAAGTCTCAACCAGGATGAGAAGAGCCCAGAGTGCCATTAGAGGAGACAGTTCACTCTTTACCAGGAACAGGGGGAAAAGAAAATCAGAACATACTTTCAAACCAGATAAACCAGTTCCCAATATTTATCTTCTGTGATGAACCAGTTTCATATTTGCTCAGTGAATAGCTCTTTCTCTCTTCCATATCCACTTGTCAGAAAGAAGACTGATAAATAAAGGAAAAGAAAACCACCTTAGAGCCAATATCCTAGCAGATGAACCATCATCAATGGAAGGAAGATAGAAGATGATTCCTACTAGTCAGAGCCATTCCATAGCAATGAAAGGGGGCAGGGAGAGTGGGGAAACATGGAAAGCTTAAGGTAAGATGGTCTTGTTCAGGAAAAAAAAAAAATTACATGAAGTGATTGATTATGCTTGGGGAGCATTTAAGTGGAGGACCCATTTTTTTCCTCTCCATGAACCTGCCATTTTCAGCACAATATGTAAACTTGGGGGGAAAAAACCTGAAATTTTCTCCAAAGGCACATGATTTCTGTTTCATGGTAGAGCTAACAAAAAAAACCCCACCAAAAAGAATCCTGCCACAACTGGTTGTAGATCCAAAGATCCCAGGATCTGAGTTGTGCCACACACGAGGCCCAAAATGTGTAGGAATTGAGAACTTGCAACTATGTCAGCATGCTCTACTGCTGTATTAGCCTCCTTCTGCAAAGGAGAGTGTAGTTACAGTTACACTGAGTAGTAAATCTTCTATGGCAGACACTATTGGTATGGCGCGAGATAGTAGCTAGCGAAATTCATTGCCTATCTCTGATTTCTTCTCTGGCATAGAATCATAGAATCATAGAATGGTAAGGCTGGAAGGGACCTCAAAGATCATCTAGTTCCAACCCCCTGCCATAGGCAGGGACACCTCCCACTAGAACAGCTCACTCAAGGCTTTGTCCAACCTGGTCTTGAACACCTCCAGGGAGGGAGCAGCCACAACCTCCCTGGGCAACCTGTGCCAGTGAACCGTGCTGGTTCCTCAAGTGGAAGCAAAGCATTTATAATCTTTAACATCCTTTCCCATTAAGACAGAGAGGAAGAAAAGCGGGCACTAATCCTTCAATTGGTGCTGGGATCTCCAGAGAGAGACCTCTGTCCCAAGCTTCAAACTTACAGAAAGCATGATAAAATGACTAAAGGGGTTTATTCCTTTAACTAATTTAACTATAGTGAGAATAGAGGCATCACCTTTGAAGGTGAGATCAAGAACTACCTGGAGTACACCACAGCATATTTGTGGGGTGGTTGAAGGGGAAGGGAATGTAGATCTGTCTTTTACTCACTGAGTCAGCTAGAGAGAAGAGCTCCACCACCCAAGTTCAGGCAATGAGAGCCAGCTGCTCCAAGTCCAAAACACCAAAGGGACTAACTCCAGAGCTGATTTATTTGACCTCATTTTTGCAAGCACTGGATGAGCCTAGATCCTCCCAGTCCAGTCTGAGAACAGCGACGTGCAGACTCTGTTTTTACCCCATGTCACCAAGAGAGGGATCCTTTGCCTGTCCCTGGAGGCTCGCCTGACATTTCTTTTAAAAAATTAAGAAAACAAAGGCTGTGAGTTGAGTGAAAGTGCAATTACACAACCCTTTGAAGTGCCTGGATAATCCTCTAGCTCCCTCGGGACATGAGGCACAGGTTTGTGGAGTGACAGCCGAATCTCTTCACCCGAATGTTGATGCTGGCTCACAGCAAAGGCAGTGGAGGAGCTGCTGCCTCAGGACAACACTGTGCACATGGACAGAAAGTGACTCGAAAACCCTTTCAAAACAACCAACCTTCTGGTTCTACCATGAGCAGAAAAGGAGGAGAAACCCCTGCACAGAGGATAATCCAAATAGATGGATAAGCAACCGGTATTGGTGACAATTATTAAGCCAATCTAATCTCCTGAGGATGAAATCAAAGAAGATTGTGGTAGTAACATGGTCTCTAAACTATGTTAAGATACTACAATACAGTTCCTAGGATGCTCTGCAGAAGCAGGCTCGTGTGAGGCTGGTGTGGTCCCTTCATCCTAACTCTGCCACAACTCTGAAAGGAGCTGTGGCTTTGACTCCTGCCTTCCCAGCACCTTTCTTGGAACCAAGGGACACTCTGGCTGTGAAAAGAGCAGCGAGCCATGAGGCTCACAGAGGGACTCAAAAGAGGCATTCTCACCTGCCTCCAGCACGTTGGCAGAGCCATTTGCCCCAATGTATTTACACAGCATTTAATGCTCTTGATGTCAGTGTGGAGATGTGTTAATAACCCAATTAAACTGTTCATCCAGCTATGTCAAATCCAATTGCTTGAAGAAGGCTGCTGTGTTTTGCTTTGTAATTCTTGTGCCTCGTTACAGCATGCAAAAATGATGTCCCTGCAGCTGACACCTTGCCCCAGCTCATCATCAACGTGATCTCATGCAGCATTAGGCAGTGAAGTGCTAACATCTGAAGTTGTCTTGCATGAACACCACCTGTGCTAGCTGACTGCTTCCTCCTCGTCATGAGGCGAAGGCACGCAAGCACATGAGATCATGCATAAGACTTGGCAGAAGGTGCTCAGCAGCTGGTCACAGCTTTCTGAGGTGGGAAATGTCAACACAGGTTCTCAGCAAGTGGGCTGCAAAGAGGAGGGTTTAAATGCCTATGGCAAGGATGCTGTATCGATGACAGGACAACCCTGCAGCTGCCCAGTGGCAGGGCATGGTGCAAAGTCTGTGTCACCTCCCATGGTAGCTGTGGCTACATGCAGACAGCAGGATGAGGTCTCAGGGCTGCCTGAACATGCCCAAGCATGGATGACACAACTGTGTCTCTGCTTTCCCATCCAGTAAAAGAGGGCAAGAATGTTTCCCTGCTCTTCTCAGTTGCCTGGGAGACTCCAGTCCCTCCTGTCTGTGAAAGACCACAAGTTTGAGGCATGGTTTTGCAGAGATGTTTGCCAGAGAGGACAAGCTACTAATGTCCTTCTATCACTACTCTTGACTGTCACCCTCTGGATGTATGTGAGAAGTCTGTGAGGCACGGCATGTGTGCAGGTATGCATACGTGAATGTCAGTCTCCTCTCCCAAGGAACAAGAGACAGGACAGACAAAAAACTTCAAGCTACACTAGGGAAGGTTTAGGTTGGACATCAAGAAAAAAAAATTCCCCAAAAGGGTTGTCAAGGCCTGGAACAGGCTGCCCAGGGCAATGGTGAAGTCTCCATCTCTGGAGAGGTTGAAAACATGTGTAGATATGGTGCTGAGATATGGTTTAGTGGTGGACTTGGCAATGCTGATTTAACTTTGGACTCCATGATCTTAAAGGTGTTCTCCAACTGAAACAATTCTCTGATTCTATATATCCACCTATGCCACAGATCTATCCATACATATCAGTGTATAAATATCTAAGCGGTGTGGTTTGCAGCTCCTTTATTCTGACCTGTCTTCCCTCTCTACAGATCAAAACCTGCAAGTTCCAAGTGTCCTCTGTGCTGTCCCCTCAAACACAAATTTCACACAGACTCTTCCTGGAGCCAAGAAGTTGAAAACTGAGTCTGTTACGTGGCCCCACCAGGAAAAAACACCTCCCCTGCAGTCAGTTCTTAAGCATGTGCTTAGCCAGAGGCATGTTTAAGGCCCACTGGTACCCATTGAGCTGAAAACACATCAGTTAAGCTGAAGTTAGCTTCACCAATTCACTGAAGGGCTGTTCCAAACAGGGACTGACTTAAGCATGTGCTTAAAGATTTTCTTGAACCTAAGCCTATGTTAGTGGAAAAGTCGTTGTTCCATACTAGATTTTTATGTCTGTGACTTTAGGGTAGCTTTAGTATTCTCAATAGATCCCTTCTTTGGATGGATTCCTCCACTCATCATTAATATTTGGCGTCAACTGTCTCTCTTTCTCATCCATTCCCAGAGACAAGGAAAAAATTTCCCTTCTTTCCACAGATGTATTTATGTTCCCCATGGAAATTCTTCTCTGTGATATATGAACTATTTTCAGAGAAGTTTAGCAAAACCTAAATCACAAAGGGGCAGAAAAACCTCCTCGGCTCGAGTTCGTAAGGGGAAAAGTTGGGATCGCAGTGACCTGCAGTGTGAATTTTTTCTCGAGTTTAATTGTTATTTCAATTCAAATCCCTTATATCCTTAGCCATAAATAAGACTCCTGAACGATCCTTAAGTTTTGTCCCCGTATCTGCCTCCTGTAAAATTAGGAGGGAATATTTAGGATCTGTCAAGATGACAAAGTGTCCTTTCTGGTGGCCGAATGAAAGAAGGAATCTAACTTTGGGAGAAGGCAACATGCATTTCTTCAGCGAAGGATTTCCTCCACAGAGACATCATCGCAGACTGTCAGAAGCTGGGCAACTCTCCAAAGGTTAGAGATGGGGCCAGAACTTATAATTTCTGCTTTACAGAGGCTATTTCTGTCTCTGAGATTTTAAATGCTGTCTCACCGCAGCTGTGAAAGCCAAAGCTTGCAGATTGCAGTTAGCACAAGACGTGAGCTCATTGGCCTGGGACATTTCACATCTAGGGTTGTACAGGCTATTTCTAGCTAGAAACGGGTTTTAAAGCACCAGTACCAGGACAGACAACAGCTTGATCTTCCAAGATGAGTTGCAATTGCTGCAACCACCATGGGAAAGTTCAGCTCTTCCACCTCCCTCCCTTCACAGTGAGACACATGGACCTCTCCACAGAGTGCCCACACCAAACCACCTCAAACCCACTTCCCCGAAGAACCTCTCCTCACCCTCTCCTCGCAAAGCCGAGTGTGGTCTGCTCAGTTGGATGCATACCTCTGTGCCAGGGCAGCTGAGTCACCTAATTGTTGTTGTTGGGGTGATGTGTGCAGACCAGGACACAGAACTCTTTGTGTGAGAGCTGTGAGGAGAGACAAGCAGACGTGCTGTCTCAGATATTTCACATGTGAAGTTTCCATGGTCTGTAAGGTCACTCTCCGGACTGAAGATTCACTTGGGGCTTAACTCCTATGCCTGCCACCGTCCTTAAGCTGGAGGAAGTTGATGGAGAGCAGACAGACTCTTCACAGGCCACCCAGGAGAGATGTACTGCTTAGGGGACCCAAACAATTCTTTTGTTAGCTAAGGGTGAGGCTAGGGTGTAACTGCTCTTGACAGGAGGTGAAGTGACTTCACCTTCAATGCCAGGGTAAGCCTCTCTTAAGAGCACAGGGTAACATCTGAAGATAGAGTCCTTCTATAAAACATCTCATCCATATCTGTGTCACGTACACAGAGATGCAGAGGTTGATGTGGGGCCCTGTGCAGGCATGACCTCAGTTTTGCATCTGACTTTTCAATCGATGCAGTGCAACCCAGTAAGGAGCTGAGCCTGGGAAAGGTCTGCACAGCCCAGTCCAGTACACCAGTGGTCAACCTTTGGACCATAACAGAGCTACCAGTCTTACCCTCAGTGGGACAAAGTGAGCCAGGATTTATGACTTCACAGACACTGCTCTAAGCACAGCACACACAAAGGAGCACAGAGGACCCCCCGGTTCATCGCCTCATAGATCCTTCCCAACCTTAAGGAAATAGGAGAAGATGGATTTTTCCCTTAGATATCATTAGGTAGAGTTTGTGAGGCAAACACACAGCCCTGGCACCAATCCAACCAAGTAAGTCTGGGATAGGTTTTCTTTCAAGAATCTCAACCCATTCGTGTACTTTTCTTAATGATCCAAGGTCTTCAATGAGTTGCCGCCTTCTTCAGCTCCCTTTCAGTATTTGTCATGTGTGTCAAGGTTGGTTCTCCATGTTTCCTTTTCAGCTTAACACTCTCAAGGAACATCATTTCTTAGGCGTTTGGAAGATGTAGCAGAAAAAAAAATATTATTTATTATTAATGGAAGAAGAGGTGACCACTTTTAAAGCAAACAGCAAGAACGTACGAGGGTAAGAGCAGAGGCAGCATACCTGCTTTGGATGTTCATACCTCACTTGATGCTAATGTCCATTTTTTTCCCTCTTCAGGGTTTTTAGTTTGGGGGTTGTTGTTTGGTTGGGTTTGGTTGTGTTTTGTGTTGCTTTGGGGTTTTTTTTCCCAGTAACAAAAATTGTGTATGGAAATGAAAAGATTAAGACTTCAAAGGGCTGAATCACATTTCAGACTGGGCTTGGACTGTCTCTGTTCAACCAAAAACCTTATCAGACAAAGGTATTTTTCCATGCTCTGCTACCTGGTTGCACTTCAAGCTCTGCAAGCAATTCTTGTCTTAATTTTATATAAACTACAGACTTTTTTTTCTGCTTTGTTTTGTTAACAACTGACCTGCTGTTTCCTATTGATGCTCAGACCATAAGCAAAATATCTCTGAAATAAGCAAAGAAAATTGACCAGCCAAAGGTTTCATCATGCTGGAGAGGAGTGCAGAACATTTAGGTGCCTTGGTTTAAGCTTTAACTTATACTGATACTATTTACTGTCCTTAAATCCTGAGTCATCAGGCTCAATTTGGGTTGCCAGGATTTTATTTTTGGATAATTTAGAGTATGATCAGAGTCACCAGGCATTTTTTCCCCCTCCTTTTAGGACAAGAGGATAATAATAGAGGATTTTTTTTTTTTCCCATGAAAGCGTATGTAATTTCCTCTGTAGCCATCCAAAACAAATAATCAGGAGATTTCCCCATGTTTACAATGGGGCTTTCTCCTGACCTTCTCTGCAAAGCACTTTAGGAGAAATCAGTGATGAATACTCCACAAGAAGTGGGACAAAATTGCTGTTATTGTTACGTAGAATTTCTGTAGTGTCTAATCCCAAACCAGACACAACACTTCAGGGCTTCTCTTCGCCCTTTTCATAACAAAGCAATTCTCTTTTACAGTAGGCACGGTTAAGTTGGAATCTGGTTGTGTACAGAGACATTTCATGTTTATTAATAATCACTGTGTCCACAGTGTTTAGATCAATTCTAAATATAAGCTATAGCGATGTATAAAAACTTTTCTCCTTGGCATAGCCAAGTCAGCGTGACGGACTTGGCTCTCAAACCCTACTTGAACAACTGGAATTATATCAGTGAGGAACTGGATACAGGAGCTTCCATGTTTAGCAAAGCAAGGATTAGCAGAAGAGAGGATAATCTTTTCAAATCTCCAGGGGAAAGGGAATTTGTAGGTATTGGAAAATTTCTTTCTCTAGTGCCTCTACTTAGGGAAGAAGTTACAGGGGTGCTTTATAAGTCACATCATTAGTGGTTGATTTGGGAGTTCCTGCTGTAAACCATAGAATCATAGAATAGGTTAGTTTGGAAAGAGGCCTTTGAAGCTCATCTAGTCCAACCTCTCTGCAGCCAGCATGGATGTCTTCAACTGGAGCAGGTTGATCAGAGTCCCATCCAACCTGATCTGGAACTGTTTCAGGGACAGCATCTCCCACCTCTCCGGACAATCTGGACCAGTGTCTCGCCGCCCTCAACATAAAAATTTCCTTTCTTGCTTCTAGTCTAAATCACCTATTTTAGTTTAAAACCTGTCACAACAGACCCTGCTAAAAATTCTGTCCCTGTCTTTTTGATCAGCCCGTTTAAGTAGTGAAAGACCACAACAATGTCTCCCTGGAGCCTTCTGTTCTCCAGGTTGAACAACCTCAAGTCTCTCATCTTGTCCTCACAGCAGAGGAATTTCAGCCCTCAAATCATTTTTGTGGCCCCTTCTGGATCTACTCTAACAGGTCCATATCATCGAATCATAGAATCATAGAATCATAGAATCACAGAATGGTAAGGTGGGAAGGGACCTCAAGGATCATCTAGTTCCAACCCCCTGCCATAGGCAGGGACACCTCCCACTAGCACAGGTCACTCAAGGCCTCC
>VWZE01003931.1:49638-77468 GCA_013396675.1 Eubucco bourcierii
GGGAGGGGGGGAGGAGGGGGGGGCGATGGCAGCGTCCGGCGGCGGTCGTAGTGCTCCCCCGTGAGGCGCCCGCTCGTCCCCTCACTTCTGCCTTCCTTCAGGTGCTTCCAAACGGGACGTCCGGGAGAAGGTGTGGGATTACCTGGAGAGCAGCGGACTGGCCGATTTCCCGCGACCGGTGCACCACCGCATCCCCAACTTCAAGGTACGGCAACTCGCTCTTGCGGGTCTGGGCCGCTTCACAGGGTCACAGGATGTTAGGGATTGGAAGGGACCCAGAGAGATGGGAGTCCAGCTGCCCTGCCAGAGCAGGTCCATACAATCTATCTTAGGTCACAGAGGAAGGCATCCAGGGAGGCCTTGAAAGTCTTCAGAGAAGGAGACTCCACAACCTCTCTGGAGAGCCTGTTCCAGTGCTCTGTGACTCTTACAGTAAAGAAGTTCCCCCTTGTGTCGAGGTAGAGCCTCCTGTGCTGCAGGTAAAATCCATTGATCCTTGTCCTATTACAGTGAGCAAGATGAGGTCTCACCAGGGCAGAGTGGAAGCAGAAGAGAACCTCCCTCGATCTGCTGGACACACTCTTCTTAATGAACCCCAGGATCCCATTGACCCGCTTGGCCACAAGGGCACATTGCTGTCCCATGGACAACTTGTTATCCACCAGCACTCCCAGGTCCCTCTCCACGGGGCTGCTCTCCAGCAGATCACCTCCCAGTCTGTACAGGTGCAGGACTCTGCACTTATCCTTGCTGAAGCTCATTAGGTTCCTTTGTGCCCAGCTCTCCAGTCTGTCCAGGTCTCACTGGATGGCCGCACAGCCTTCAGCTGCATCAGCCAAGCCGCCCAGTTTGCTTCTTCAGGGAAGAGCAGGGCATTACCCCAGATGTTCTACCTGCACTCTGCCTGTCACTGCAGCCCTCAGGCAGCTGGGAACAGCACGTTCCTGTGGGCTAAGCTGGTGGTTGGATGATGACAGAGGGTGGCAGAGCTCTGGAAACTACCACAGCACACCTGTATGATCTATAGCAAGTAAGGAAATACAGGTATCCATACCTGACAAGACATGGCAGATGTGTGCAGCATTTTAGTCAATGGATACCACATCACCTTGTGAGTGTGATAAATATGACTGGAGAGACTGATGCATTCAAAACTGGTTCTCACCCTGCAGTACATTGGGATGCAAAGAAGAGGTCACCCATCTTGTAGGACTTAACCTAGAAACATGGAGTGTGCTGTTGAAATGTGAACAGTGTCCAAGTTATTGCTGGCAACGTGTGGGTGAAGATTCCTTCCTCCTGATCTGGCTGCCCTGTGTGCCCAGTTTAACAGTTAGGGAGACGAAATAAAACTTCTAAATACTTAGTTACTCAGGGCACAGTTAACCAAAGAGAACTTTTTTAATCCAAGCTCAAGGTGTGCAGCCTCGTATCTGCTGTGTATTGAAGACATGACAACCAAAATAGCATTATGGGGTTGCGCATTGAGTATTTTAGCCCATGAGCAGCTTTAGGAGATGAGCTCTGCTTTTGCTAAGGGACTGGCAGGCACATTCTGCTTTAGTTTGGTGCCGAGGTATGATACGTGCTGAAGCAGGTGGAGAAGGCCTGAGCCTTTATCTCAACCTAAAACAAGGGAATATCAGGAAGTTACAAGGGGCCTGTCTGCTCTGCTGAGCTTGAGCATCTTAGTTAAGAAGGGAATCTTTCTGAGGCCAGCGTAGCCTCTGTAAAGAGAGTACCTTGTCTGGAAGTTCTTCACCTGAAAGAATCTCTGTGGCCTTTGTTTAGAGGAATCTGTGTTTCTTGACTAAAAAGGGAAATTAGTCTCCAGCTTTGAATTAGATTTGAATGAAGCAGGCAGGGGATCTGAGGATCTTCTTTTTTTTTGAGGCCTGCATGGCCAGCCTCAATGATCTTACAGGACTTCTCCAACCTAAACAATTCTATGATTTTGTATTAATCAGGCACTCAGCATTCATCCCAGGAGGTGTTGAGGAAGTGTGTGGACATGACACTTCAGGACATGGTTTATTTGCCATGGTCGTCTGAGATTGATGATTTGACTTGATGATATTAGAAGTCTTTTCCATGATGCTCTCTGTTGGTACGCGAGAGTTTCCCATAGAGAACATCACAAAATTAGCAGTATGCCACTCATTTAAAATCTGGGGAAATCAGCTTCTCTGTAGGTTTCCCATCTCTTCTGTGAACTCCTTGGTGATGCACTGGTATCTTATGAAAACAGGGTGCTGCCCATGCTGCGACAAGGCTTCTGGGCTTACAGGAGTTCAAAGCTGCCAGTACTGTAAAAGTAAACCCTGATGCTCCCCAGAAGAACACTCGCTTTCTAACGCTGGAAGTAAGTGGACACACTCTTTCTCTCTTGATTCCTTCCTTCATGCAGGGTTCTCATCAGGCTTGCTGCTCTATTAAAGAGCTGGATATATTCAGCAGAGCACATGAGATTAAGGTGGATCCTGACAAACCTCTGGAAGGTGTTCGGCTGGCTGCACTGCAGGTAATGTCACCTCTGTGCTCCTGAGGAGAATGGGACAGCACTGCAGCACTTGGTGGCATCTCATGGTCCACGCCTGTTGTTTCTCCAGCAGATTTAGCAGCCTTAGGTGTCGTGGGGTTGGTCTTGGAAGGATGTCTTTGTCTCTTTGGCAAGTGGTGAAGGGACGAGTAGGGTTTAGGGAATATTAATACATTTCTGTGCAGCAATAACTCTTTCACCATCGTTGTATTCTTATTCCTCAAAACATAGAAAGTAGCCTTCCTTCAAATTATGTTTGTCACAGGACAGACTAACCTCACGCCTGTGCATGTTCACTGGCTGATATGTGCCTCACTTGTGGACATGCAATTTAGATCAATAGGTGTGTCTTGCATCTAGTTCTTAAATAAAATGTTACCTGGATTTCTGCTGTGCTCTAGGGGATCAGTCCACAGGCACTACACAATCAAGCAGCAAACTGCTCTATAGCAAATATGACTGACCACATGGAGACCTATATAAGATAGTAGAAATATTTCTTTAGTTCCCCATCTCCTTTTAATGTGATAACTTCTTGTTTACACAGGCAAGGAAGACTCTGTTGGTTCCCACACCCCGTCTGAGAACTGGGCTCTTCAATAAGATTGTCCCACCTCCAGGTGCAACTAAGGAGATCCTGCGGACATGTGCCACATCTCAGGTAGGAATGAAGAGCGGATGAGGTGTGAGTTAACCTGTTGTGTTGTGGTAGTCCAGGTAGATGATGGAAAACCAGATACTATCTGCAATACTGTTCTGATACTATGCTATTCCTGAGTTTGTGCAGACATTCACCATGAATATTTTATCCTTGAATCACGAGGAAATCTATCCATTTTGGCTGTATTTTATTAACAGAATGATGTTAATTCTTTTTGAGTGCTTTTTTGAGCATTATAAGCAACTTAGCTCACATAGGTGAGCTAGATCTTTGATTTTCTAATAAGTAGTATTCATTTTATTATTTGAGCTAGTGAACCCTGTAAGGCATATTTTAATGTTCACAGGTTTTGCCTGGTCTGGTCGATAAAATAAACAGGAAAGATCAATTCGTTTAAAATCCTGAGTCTAAAGAAACAATTCTGTCGTTTGAGGCAGAACGGTGCAAAAATGCCTTAGTTTTCTGTTAACAGGTCTGTTGGTGCCCTCTGGTGTTACAATATCGTATTGTACAGCTAAAGCCATTTGGCAGAGAAACCTGAGTTAGTTTAGACACATCTTTATTTGGTGTAAACACCTGATTTATTCAAAATACGTAGCCCAGCTGTGTCGGTTTTATTTCTCTATCTTCTCCTCAAGGAATTCTGTGTACAACTGGATGTCGTAAACAGGTAGTAATTAGCGGCAACTTTCTGTGTTGGAAGCTCTATTAAAGTCATTAACTAATTAGGCTTTTCAGAGTTGAAGAGTACTTCTGAAAGAGACTTTGGCCTGCTTTAGGTGTCATCTCTGATACGTGATCTTGCCACCATGTGTCTGTTTTCCCCCCCCCTCCCCCCCCAACTGGGGTGGCGGATGAATAAATGGTATCAGCAGTTGATATTTACAGAGCACTGTGCAAACAGTTATTACCATAGTGCTGTGAAGTGGGTAATAAGCATTATTACTGATAATCAGCCATGAATACCTGATCTTTTGGATTTTATGGTCTACACAGAAATTGGGCTTTTCATTGTGAGGATTAATTTAGCACAGAGCTACATCAGTGTGAGAAGAAATTGCATTGTGTTCTACACATCAGGAGTACATGAATCACTAGATAACTTTTAAAAGTTCTGAATCTCTGGTGTTTGAAAGGTAAAGTAAGCACCAATTTCAACTTCTGCAGCTCTGGGCAGAATTTTGTTAGTATATGTTATTTAGAAAGAAGCCTAAAGAGGGATGGGTGAGGATGAGCAGGGAGAGAGTGAACTCAAAAGAAGGACAATAGGGTTATATAAGGTTTTTCTGGGCACTTGTCAGAAACAACGTGGGTTTTGTTCATTGATGTCTCAAAAAGGTTTGGTAAAGATAATTTACCTTGGCAGTGATGCATTCTGAATGATGATGGCACAGCAAAGTGGTGAGGAATGTATGCTTGGGAGGCACATGGGCAGTTTTGGAAGGTGCTCTTAGAGGTGTGGAGAAGCAGGCAGTGCAGTGTGAAATGGAGAGTGATCCAGCTTGTGTTTCAGTAAAGCACTTTGTGCAACTTCAGGCAAGCAGCTTTGCATCTTTATGCTGTAGCTGTGTTTGACTCTGTGATTTGTACTTGAGAATTTAGGGATCTGTAGTGCTTTGATGTTTCTTATGGGCTTCAATTTGAATACTATAGGTTGGTAGTAACAGAGCAGGAAGTGTTCTTTGCTCTCATTTTTAGCAATAGACATTTAATAAAGGGTTTCAAAAAAGTAGGATTTTGATCTTAAATAAGTAACCTTACTTAAAAAGATGCCCACCTCCCTTAGCTGTCCTTGAAGTGTGCCAAGATTCTTGTCACTGTAGTGAATCTATTCTAAGATTCCCTAGAGGATAACTTTCCAGGCATGTACAGCTTGGCTATACATGGAAGAAACACTCAGAAACATGGGGAGTTACTTGGATTTATCAAAATATTCTGTATTTCTGCCTCGTTGGTTGGAAGGTTCTGCACTCTGCAAACCTAAAGTGTTTTTCTTGCAGGGTATAAAAGAATACAGCGTTCCTGTGGGTCTCGATGGGAAAGCACGAGTGGACCTGGTTGTTGTAGGATCAGTGGCTGTCTCTGAAAAAGGTAAGATAAAGCCTTGTGAGCTTTCCAGGAGGATGGTCTCAAGTCACAATTCGTGATGTCAGTGACTACAATGCATGTTCCCTTTGGCAAAACAAAAAACAAACATATCTTTAGAACTGAGTTAGTCTTGGATTTTGTGTCTGCTGTGTGACAAGTCACTGATCCCAGTCCAACCAGGAGGAGTCAAATCCTGCTTTATAACAGCAACACCAGGAGTCAGCGTGCAGACAGCAATGGGATTTAGGGCATGTGGGCCAATAATTTGGTCTTCAGGCAAGCCATTGCTGGTTTGGGTTTTTGGGTGGGTTTTGGTGTTATTTTGAGGGTTTTTTTAAGAATCAAAGAGGGCTTCCTGTTCAGAAGATCTGCTCTGCATTTTTCAACTGGCTTTATCCATTGCCTAAAAATATTGTGTTTTTTGTCTGTGACCCAAACTCCTCTTTATCCACATTAACCTGTGTTTGGCATGAGTGGAGTGATCTAATTACAATGGGTAGATCAGCTTCTCTGTTAACTGAATTGGACTAAAATGGGTTATTCTGAAAGGGAGGCTCCGGAATCCTTTAGGAGTTTATCGAAACCAATCTTCTACTTCATTTCAGATTACAAGGCAAGTTGCATTCTGTGAGAAAGGCTGAGCTGAATTTTTCCAGAGTCACAGCTCTGTGCTTGGATTTTTTTTGCAGACTGCTTAGTTAACTGTGTGCATTTAAGTTACCAACCTTTCCACTCTCCTGCTTCTGTGTTCACTATCCCTGTTTACCTTTACATATTTTAGGCTGGAGAATCGGGAAAGGGGAAGGTTATGCAGACATGGAATATGCCATGATGGTGTCAATGGGTGCTGTGCAGGAGGATACACCTGTAATTACAGTTGTGCATGACTGTCAGGTAGGTTAAAACATCCATGCTCAACTGACAAGTCCAAACTATGAGATGCTGAGTGTTTGTGTCTGAAGAAGAGGCTTGAAATGCTGTTGGTGTGGCTCTTTACTTTGCCACTATTGCCACTGACAGATTTTCTTCCATTGTGAGATGTAAGAATGGTGCACAGCTTGGTGAATTTATTTTTAACTACTTACAAACCTTCTGTTTCCTCTAGGTGCTTGACATAGCAGAAGAGCTGCTTGATGATCATGATTTAACTGTGGATTATATACTCACTCCAACAAGAACTATCAAAACTAATTGCAAACGACCAAAACCTCAGGGAATAATGTGGCATAAGGCAAGTTACCTCTGCTAATAGTGGTTTTACTGTTACCAACATTCTCTGAAGTCCCCTGTTTTTACTTATAAACACATTTATTGTGCTATATGCTTGGAAAAGGAACAAATGTGTTTGTCAGATGAGACAAAACAGCAGCATCTGTGTTCAGTGGTTTTTAAGTGTTAGTAGTGAGAAGTGCCTTACTGAAGCTGAGGTTGCTGTATGAGATGGATTAGAAAATGAGAGCTTCTGGAAACATCATTATCCATCAAATCCATTGTGGATTTTAAAGACAGAGGTCTTTTCTTGTAGTAGTTTGTGGTTTAATGGTCTGTGTAAGCTGTGGGGCTTTTCCACCTTTTGTGTTTCATTCCTCAGTGCTCACTGAAATGGGCTCAGGTCATTTTCTGGAGACAGTCCCCCCAGAGCTTTCTGTAGAATGGGTGGGATATGCCCTGCTGCTCTAGTTTTCAAAGGACAATGTGACCTGGTGGCTGGTACATTGTTGGTTATTTTGGTTATTTTGGCTGGTATATTGTTGGTGGATGGATTGAATTAACTCCCAAAGGACAGATGGGTTTTTGGCTGGAGTTCGTTTTCATGTGGAGGAATGCTGACTGTATACTGCTCTAAACCGTGAATCCTTGCTCACTGATAGTTACTGCTCTATGGGTTTGGCTCACCCTAGTCCAAGACTGTCAGAAACTTTTAGCAGTTTCACAAATGCTTTCAGAAAAACATTTAGTGAATTGTTTTACTGGAAGTTCATGCTGGGAAAACTTGATTATTAGATTTTCATTCCTAAAATCATCCAGTTAGGGAGCAGACACAGTCCTATGTGATTGAGTAACAGCAGGGAACGCTGAAATGGGGAACAGTGTATCCTTGTCTCACAGGAACCACTGGAAAATCACTAGGGAATACTTCTAGGGAAATCAGGAGTTCTTTGTTAAGCACTTGCCAAGAGGCTTAAAGAGTTAAATGCTTAAAGGTAATGTATCTACGGCAAACAATTCAAGCCAATACTATTTGTATGGCAAGAGAGTGTTTTTTACCCTGCCTGTGGTTGAGGGTTTGAGGTTAGAAATAAATAAATAAGTAAAGGCTCTGTCTGCACTAGAGCATTTTTTCCGTTGAATTATTTTTTGAGTCATAATTTTTGCAGGATATTATTGAGTGTAATTGTTTTGAGGGCCTACCCTTAGTGCTCCATCCATTTTGCCAAAATACTTTTGATTTCAGTCTGTCTGTCTTGGTGTCAGACTTCAGTCTCAGTAAGTGGCTTTGCTAACACTTCCCCCCCCCCCTGCTTTTTCTCTCTGGTTCCTTTTTATCAGGGACATTTTTCAAAGGTCTCTTTCAGGAGCTGTTGAATTTGTGTGAAATTTTCACCATGAAATGTCAAGTGTTATATCCAATTCAGTGTTACTTTTCTTTTTTGTTTGCTTCTTAGAGAAAAAGTCACGATCAGTATTATAATATATGCCTGAAATTAATGAAGCTACCTCCCACAGCTCTACAGTACTGATATTTGAGGTGCTTGAGCGTGTCCAGAGGAGGGCAACAAGGTCATTCTCCCCCTGGACTCTGCACTGCTTAGGCCACACCTTGAGTCCTGTGTCCAGTTCTGGGCCCTTCAATTTAAGAAGGACATTGAGGTGCTTGAGTGTGTCCAGAGAAGGGCAACGAGGCTGGGGAGAGGCCTCGAGCACAGCCCTATGGAGAGAGGCTGAGGGAGCTGGGATTTAGCCTGGAGGAGGCCCAGGGGGGACCTTCTTGCTGTCTACAACTACCTGAAGGGTGGTTGTAGCCAGGAGGAGGTTGCTTTCTTCTCTCAGGCAACCAGCAGCAGAACAAGAGGACACAGTCTCAAACTGTGCCAGGGGAAGTTTAGGCTGGAGGTGAGGAGAAAGTTCTTCACTGAGAGAGTCATTGGCTGCTGGAACGGGCTGACCAGGGAGGTGGTGGAGTCACCGTCCCTGGAGGTGTTCAAGGCGGGTTTGGACGTGGCACTTGGTGCCATGGTCTGGTCTTGAGGGCTGTGGTATCAGGTTGGACTTGATGATCTTTGAGGTCTCTTCCAACCTTGGTGATACTGTGATAATGTGATTGTCTGAAAAAAAGAGCTTCACTAAATGTCTTCCAGGGAAATTTTGGTGAGGACAGAGCACATCACACAACTGACACAACTGACCCTTTATTTAAGTATTTTAGTGTTGATTTAACACCTAAAACTGCTTTTGGCTATTCTTTGATAACAATGTTGGAGAACACAAGGATAGGATAGGAGAACACAAGCAAGGATAACCGTGGCATTTTGTTGTTTTGGGTCAAGAGTTAAGTGCTGTGTCTGTATGAAGATGTCAATATATTAGCATTATTCTTTCACAGAGAGATGAGCAATTTGTCTATGTTCTGTTTGTGCATGAGGTGGTAATGTTGTTCAGCTCTTGCACAGAGCCTTGGAGGTGGGAGGTCTGGTAAATTGGCAGGGTGTTAAAAATGCGGGATTTGATACGGGCTATTTAACTGTTCATCCTTTGGCTTTTCCTGGCTGCTTCTACATCCTTTTCTCCTTCAAATCCTGGCTTTACTGGTGCATTCCTGTTCCTCAGAGCAAAACTAAATGAACTAAGAGGCAGTGAGTAAACAAATTACCCACTTCTAAATATGGTATTTTGTCAACAGAAAGGAGCTTAACTTCATTGTTAAGATGTGTGATGCCTCAAACACATTGCAGAAAAGTTCATCTTTCAGGAACGTGGCTGAATCAAGCCAAGGCAGTGGTTTAAGAGCTTTAAACTAAAGGTGTTTGCAA
The DNA here is from genome assembly GCA_013396675.1 of Eubucco bourcierii. Taxonomy (NCBI): domain Eukaryota; kingdom Metazoa; phylum Chordata; class Aves; order Piciformes; family Ramphastidae; genus Eubucco; species Eubucco bourcierii. Next base: position 58,958 of record VWZE01003931.1, read on the forward strand.
ACACAGGATTACAGCTGAGCTTTGTGGTAAAGGATGTGCTTTCCTGAAGCTCTTAAGGTAGAGAGCTGTCATTACATACTTCTTCTGAGCTGAAAACAGCGTATGAGAAAGTACTTAGAACAAACAAAATGCATGTCTCCAGGCTGGATTTCTGTACTCAAAGAGGTCCTGCATTTTCCTGGAGTTTTTTTGTTTGTTATGTCCTGTCTGGAAAAGAAGTAGATACAGGGATGGGGTAAACAGTTGTTCCTTGGTGAGTAAATGGTTCCCTTCCTGAGCTGGCATGACTTAGCCTCTGTTGCCTTCTTTCAGTTCACCTCAGTGCAACATTTCCAGCTGAGCTATTTCTTGCTGTTGAGGCAGTGTGTTCTTCCAGACGGGAAGAGGTGAATTACTTGCTGTGATTTTTACCATTTTTGTCACAGATTTGCTGATTAAAAAAACTTTCAAAGAAGTATATTATTTAATACCAAAGAAGTATCATCAGTATCAGCACTAGGCACTCTAGAACAATTCTAAATACAAAGGCAGTGCTGGAGTGTGTTTATGAGTAAATTTTTGCATCTGAGTTCAGGGGTTTGAGAAGTGAATGTGTGCTCTTGGAGGACAGCAGGAGCTGTGAGGAGCTGAGCACTCTGGAAAACTTTATTTGGATACCAGTGGAGAATTATTTGGCTTCATCTATATTGAAAATCTAACCCATTGTTTCTGAGAACTCTAAATTCATGAAGCAGCTTAACTCCCTCATTTAGTATTTTGTATGGGTAGCCATGATCTTTATCTGTGACACTGTCTATTATATTAGTCACAATTACAGAACAGAATCAACAGGATCGTTTTGTTTGGAAAAAACTTTAATATCATTGAGTCCAACCATTCTCTAACTCTATGAAATGTGGTGCTAAACCATATCCCTCAGCACCACATATCTGTGGCTTTTAAACACCTCCAGGGATGGGGGTTCAGCCACCTCCCTGGGCAGTCTGTTCCAATGTTTGAGAACCCTTTCAGTGAAGAAGTTTCTTCTAATGTCCAGCCTAAACCTCCCCTGGGGCAACTTGAAGCTGTTTTACTCTTGTCCTATCACTTGTTATTTGGGAGAGAATGCTAACTCCCACCTGGCTCCAAGCTCCTTTCAAGGAGTTATAGAAATCCAGAAAGTCTCCCTTCAGCCTCCTTTTCTCCAGGCTGAACAACCCCAGTTCCCTCAGCTGCTCTTCATGAGACTTGTTCTCCAGGCCCTTCACCAGTTCATTGCCCTTCTCTGGACCTGCTCCAACACCTCAATATCTTTCTTGTAGTGAGGGCAAAGAAGTGAGGATTATGTAGTTAGTAATAGTGAGGATTCTGAAGTTATTTGTGCTGTGCTTATTTTAAATTGACACTATACAGACCAATTAACGTGTTTGGGTTTGTGAAGAGGGGAGTGAGAGCAGTTGGTGGAAAAATCCCTGTATTATAGCAACCATTTCCTTCTGTTTTTTAAATCATTCTTTTGCTGAGAATTTTAGAGTAGGAAAAGATTTTTCCTGAAATGAACCAAATTGGGGTAATCCCTGAGTCTAATGTTGAAAAAGTTCAATATTCAGTGGCAGAGATGGAAACTATCTGACAACAGCTTCTGATCAGTGATTGAATATTGGAAAGTAAAACAGTCTTGTTTTACAGCTCAGAAAAATCACACATTCAGTCTGGCAAAACCTTCAGCAGGGACACAGCATTGCTATCAGAAGAAAACTGCTGTTAGTTTAGCCAAGGTTTGGTTTTGTTTTGGTTTTTTGAAGGGGTAGTTGTGAGCAGGGCAGGCTTCCACGAGTGGTTAAACATCTCAACACCTTTGCAAATCTGACCCTTGCAGCGGAGTCCGTGGAATCATTTTCTTGCTGATGGATTCCAAATGTGGGTTGCATAAGTTTTTCCTGAGGGACACTAGCAGACTTCGTGGGCTGCCAGCTCAGTATGCCCTCAGATTGCGTGCACATATTTGGACATTTTGTACAAATGAATGATAGAGTGTTCAACTCTGCTGGCCCGTCCGAGCTCCCTTGGCTTTGTCTCTGCTTTAAACTCCTGTGAGCAAAGTGTTCCTTGAAACAAGCATCTGATCAAGGGGACAACACAAGAACTGGGCTCTGTCCTTAAGGTAGTCTTGGGTCAAAGACCCTTCAGGGTAGCCAAAGATGAATCTTTCCAACACCTTCCAGCCTCACTACTTTAAAGGACTGATGATTTACTGTGCTGAAGGTTGCTTGGTCTTGTTTGCAGCCTTCCAGGGCACAGCAGCAGCAGCAGCTGTCTGTATCTTGAGCCGCATGTTCTCTCAGTTGGTGTGTGCAGATGGGTGGCTGTGTGAAGCAGTCCTCTCCAATCCGTAGCTGTCCTTCCCTCATCTGCCCTACATCAGCCTCTGCTGCCAGGGAAATCACAGTAGTGTTTGACTTGGCCTGCTCTGTATCAGGGGTCAGCATTACTCATTCTGTCAGAGGACAAACACATCTTTCATTTTCCCCAGCAAAATATTGAAAGTGGCTCTGATTGCTATTCCGGAATAACAGAGGTGGGAGAGGGCCCTGACGTTCCAGCAGAGACGTTGCAGAAGTCCATCTGCCACTGTGTCGTGTTGGGACCAAACCAGGTGTCGTAAGAGTGGATGCTCAGGGTTAAGTGCTGGGAGATTTGTGTTGGCACACTGCATCCAAGACTCTGTTTTCTTCAGGTTTCTGTCAGAAAGGGGCCACATTTCCCTTCTCAACTCCTTTCCCATAACCATGTAGTTTGTGTGCCTGAAGAACCCTGCTGTCCTTTTCCCCACGGCTCTCCCAGCTATGGCAGGGAGTAGGCAGGATTGTTAAATGATTAATTGCCTTTAGTGGAGTTATTTTTAACCTGAATCACTTCAGTTATTGAGTTTATAGCACAGACCCACAAGCACTTCTTTTGGACAACCCCAGAGGGCTGAAGTATGGAACTGGCCTGGGAATTGGTGGTCAAGGAATAATAAGAAACTTCTTCAGCTGGTTCTGCTGCCAAAGACAATCATTTAGCTAAATCCCAACACTCAGTACAAAGTTTACAAACACCAATAAATGGTTTGGCCTTGACTTTATGGAGATGGGGGAGCAAGGGAAGAAGCTTCCACCGCTGGGTTTGCCCAGGTCTACAGAACTGGATCAACCAGACTTGGGCTGGAACCCAAGTCTCTGTGTCCTGGCCTAGCCTAAAGCAGTAGGCAAGGCTCAGGAGAAGAGACCGGCCGGCACAGGACCAAGAAACGTGCAGCTTGTTTGAAAGAGAGGAGGAATATCTTTGGCCTGTCTCCACATGGAAATAAATCACTGCAGTCCTCCTCAGCTCACAAGACAAAAGAAACTTTTTGCATGATCGTAATTAGCAACACATTGTACTACCACAGAGTTCTTTTTGTTCACTATTCTGCAACAGAGCAGAGCAAGCTTTTTCTTCTCCTCTGCCACCCACTGCCCTCTTTGCCCTTTTTACTCTCACCCTCTGCACCCCAAAAAAGGTAGTGAATCGGTGTTGAATTGAAACTCTGACATCCCAAACTGAGGTTCTGCCTTTCCCCACATAAAAGTGGGGGAAAATAAAGATTTGGAAGGTTTGGCCTAGCTGAGAGGTTCTCCTAAACCCCAGGGAAAACAGCCCTTAAGCCCTCTGTCTCTCTCTTGTGGTCGTAGGATGGCAGTTGACAGTGACTTGTCCAATGTAGGGTTTTTTTTACAGAATGTTTTCTGTTACGAGAAATTTTAAGTGCCAAATGATCCACCTATGTTGCTTTGGTACTGTAAAGGCTATTTACATCTGCACAGGGCTGGACCAAAGGTAATAGTAGGTTCACCTCATGGTGGTGTTTGATGAGCAGAGCTTCAGTCCTTATAGAAAACAGCAGTTTTGTTACAGAGACACGTGCTGTTGTAACTACATCTTCCAGAGTTTGAACAAACCTGAAAGAGTAGCTCCAAGACCTTCAGATAGATGCCAAAAAACTACTGGTTAGTGAGAGGAGAGGCTGTGTCAAAACCTGGCCAGTTGAAGTCTCTTAGAGAATATGCCAACCCCCTCCATCACCTAAATCCTCTCCTTGGTTTGTCCTTGAAAGTCTTGGAGTTCCAAGTATTATCCTCTTGGTGCCCATTACTCTGATTTCCACCACATCTACAAAGTGCTGAGCATTTGCCCTTAGTAGCCTTGGTCTTCCTAACTAAACACCCAGTCCATTCCTTCAGAACTGAGTGTAATTTCAGGGCAAAAGGAACCGTGTGTGCACTTGGTAAAAAATTGAGGTTGTGCTTTGGACTCAGGAGTGATTAGTTGCATGAGAACAGAAAAATGTTTTTCCTGTTTTGTTTAATTAGCATAAGAACTTACATTTCACGTACAGATTTGACAGAGGACAACAAATGTTCCTAATTGTTGGCCAGTAAAAACAAAGTAAGATGGCTTCAGCCGTTGGTTTGATGTTGTATTGCTGGGGGAAGGGGAGCTTGCTGTCAAACACAGCACTTGGAATTCTTGGCTGAGAAAAGCAGATCAGTCCAAGAATCCACAGAGCAGTAACTCTTCAAAATCTGAAAGTGACATGTACCTTTCCTAGTGCAGAAGGTCCCAGAGCCTCAGAGGAAGTCCTTGCCTCTCTGTACTGGCTGAAATTGTTCTCAGTCATCGTTTGCTTGTTTAAAGGACCTGATCCCAAACACCTTGTCTCTGGGTCTGCGACTTGGCAGCATGAAAATGGCCTCTGCTCATACCAGTTATTCCTATTCTGCTGTTTGCTGTTGTATTAACAAGATAGAGCTGGGGCAGGCTTTGTGTAAATGACATTTTAATTTAGTTTCAGCCTCAAATAAAACTTGCTCTTCTACTCTTCAGAAGGGAAGCCCTGGAAATGTTTCTGTTGACTGACTTTTGTGTTATGTTACCTAAACCTAATATTGCCCTCCAGTTTTACTGTAGCACTCCAGAGCTGGGCTTTGTTCTCTAGAGATATGTAAAGTTTAGACCTTATGAGGTGCAGCCCATCCAAACTCAGTCTGTAATTGTAGCACCAGGAATTCAGGGGCTCAGAGGTGTGAGAGGTCTGAGCAGGGAGATCTGTAGACATAGTCTATCCAGCGTATGCTGGTGCTAGTCCAGTGCATTGAGTGTGGGCTACTAGCTTGGGTCTTTGCTAGATCAGACGTCACTTCCCTAGGCTCTGTTTTGCTCCTTAAATTTAAGAACTGGATCTTGTGTTGATGGATGTTCTGTTTGTCCAGCAGCCAAGTACGACTTACTCCCCCTTCCAGCTGCAGTCTGAAAGCCAAGAGCTAGACCACATGAGCAAGGGAACCACTGCATTTCCTGCCAGTCACTGAGTGCAGCCTGGGGCATCTCATGCCTGAGATGGATGGGCTTCAGCTGCTGAGAGGAAAAGCCTGTCCAGAAAAGCTGCTTGTGAACTGGGAGTGGGTAGAAGGGATAGAGGGTTCACAGTTTGGAAGCATAGTGCCCAGCCTCTCTTCCGTTCTGTGATGCAGCCCAGCAGACTGATGTGGGATCTGATGAGTAGCTGCGAGTGGTGTGTGAGGTCGGTTGACAAGAGGGAGGCTGTGGGGATGTGCCACAAGCAGAGAACGTGCCTCCAGCTGGGCCCACACTTGGAGGAGCCCTGCTACAAGGCACGCTCCCCAGCTGCAAATTTCACACCATCAGCCCTCCCCATTGTGTGACCCAGCCTACGGGATATCCTGTTTTGGGGGGAAAAGAGCACAAGGAGGTCTGTGGAAAGACAGTGTCTGGTGAATTGTAGGCATGTGAGATTCTGCCAGAGCAGGAGCACAGGCCCTTGCTCAAAGCAAGTATTAAGGGATAACAATGAGCATACAAATCTGAAAGTGCTCTGATAAATAAATGTCAAACTAGAATAGTTCTGAGTTTAGTTTTGATTTTCCTGCTGGATCTACATTGTGCTGCTTACTTAAAGAGTTGCCGATGTTTATTTTTGTCCTGCAGTGTGTATTTAGGGAGCAATGTCAGAATTGGGCCATTAATTAGTAACGTTTTAAATGCTCCAAATGGTGGCAATATAATGAGGTTCCTCACTTTTCCTGGCACAGGGGTCCTGATGGCCATCCTCTCTTTCTGGAAGGCAAGAAATCTCAGCGATGTATCTGTCTTCCTCCTTTTTAGGTCAGCTATGAGATGCTGGAAAAAATCCCCATCCTAAAGAGTCTTCGCTACAAAGAGAAGCAGGCTGGCAAGGACGTTACCCTCAGAGACCAGCGCTCAGACGCGGCAAACACAGACAGGCCAGCAGCGTTAGATGAGAAGGCAACGGCTGAAGGTGCAAGACCTCAGGCTGCTGCAGGCTCAGCTCAACTAGGACCACACTCTGTTAAAAGTAATGTTTTAAGTCCCAGCTTAGAGGGATCTGGCACGATAACTACTGTGTATGTGGGGAACATACCTCCCAGCCTAAGAGTGAGCGAACTGAAAGGCGCTTTGAGGGAATTCCACGCAACTCCTTTACGATTGAACTGGCAAGGAGCACAACACAGGGCTTTTCTCGATTACAAGGACAAAGCAGCTGCAGAGAGTGCTGTATCCTCTTTGAAAGGCTTGAGCCTCAGGGGCAGTACTTTGCGAGTTGAGCTGGCCAAGAATCAGAGAAACAAAGGGCAAGTAGAAATCAATAGCGAGTAATGAGCGTGAATAGAGGAGAAAAAGAAGCACTCTTGTGTTGTTTAGTGGGAAACCAACCTAAACTTTCACGGGTGTTAGTGTATCCTCTGCTTTCTGCAGTCTAAACAACCATGCAGAGCCAGCTCTTCAGACAAATGAGGTGTACATCTCACAGCTGGCTTGCCTCCCGTATTTCTGCACTTGTACCTGCAAAGTGGGTTTATCAGGACGATGGTAAAGGGGCCACTTCTGTAAATGGTTAGACACAAAGTACCCACACTCTTTGTATTTGTTTTTCATTGCCTGTGGGTTGATTTGCTGTTCAGTGGGTATGTTTGTTAGGCCTGGATCAAAACTGTGCCCCTCGGTAGCTGTGTGCAGCTGAATGTAGCAAGGTGGTTATGCTCTGTCATCTAAAGGTTGTGCCTGTATATTTGTACTCCTGAGCTTACAAGCCAGCAGCAGAAAATCTCTCTTAAGGGTTACAATTCTGTTTACTAAAAAGTTGGGAATTTTCAGCATGTTTTTGGTACAAATGGCCTGAGGGAAAAACTACCCTTTTTTATGCAATGGCAACACTGCTCAGCCACTTAGTTCTAGTAATAGCTACTGATGTCGGGTGGCAGAAGTGGAGCCCATTTCTCAGCTTTATTTTAATTCAGTACTTTATAAGCCTTCTATTTCTTATCAGTTTGGTAAAGTGAAGAATTTTCTCTAGAACACTTAGTACCTTTTTCTTGGATGCAGATAATTGTAAAATAGATGCTTTTCTTGCTCGTCTTGTCTCTTACAATCTGGTGTGATTCCATCGCCTCTGTGAAATTACATTAATCATTGCAGTGGAAATGAAAAGCAGACAGGCTATGATCAGAACTTGTGGGTGACTGGTATGGAGCTGTTTGAAAAGTTGCTGGAGATCATAGCAAAGCCTGTTCCTGCTGTGCCTTTGTCACCACCAGCATGATCTTCCTGCACCCACCACATCAGGCAGCAATGAAGGTCAGACAGCAGCACTGTCAGAGTGCTAGCCAGTGCTATCTTCAGCGGTGAGATTTGCACGCACGTGAAAGTTCACCTACAGTGTAAAGGAGAATGATGATTTATTTGGTGTAGCTTTTATTACATTTTTTTTTCCCCCTTCAGTTTCCTATTCCTGAAAAACAAGTTGAATTTTGGCTGAACCATCCTCTCTAAACAGAAGCACTTTTGCCATCGATGCTGGGCACGTAGTCAAAGTAAGCATCTAAATGGATATTTTTTTAAGTATGAGTTGGAAACTTTTTTTTTTTTTTTTTAGCCAGAGGGTACTGTTAAGTATATTTTAAGCATGTTATACGTCAAGGATCAGGCATTTTCTACAGTATTAAATGCAAAGTTCTCATTGTTAGCGTGGACTCTGCAGAGAGGGGCTGAAGGAGAGTGTTTCTTCAGCTTCTTGGAAGATCCCACAAAGGAAAGATTGCTGAAAAATAATAGGGAAGTGCTCTAAAATACTCTCTTTTTTTTTTTCCCCAGCTCAGAACTATTTTCAGTATCACTTAGTCTGAATTAAAACATGAGCGCTGCAAAGTCCTCTGCATCTTGTCTGCGTAGTTGAGCACTTCAAGGGGAAGAGTCAGGGGTTATGTTACTACTTAAACATACTCATTACATCATGAGCTTAGAAAGCAGAGGAAAGAAAAGCAGAAAAATAGTTATACCTCACTGCTTTTCCTTCCAAATGAGGGCAAACACAGTAATGTGATCATTTGATGTTATTTTTGACTCTTGCAATACAACTTTGCTTTGGTGAAGATGCCCAGGTGACCTCAGCAGTTAAAAAGGAGTTATTCTGCCAATGAAAACTTCCAGCATCTAAATCTTTCTCAGATTGAACCAACACTTTCTGCTCAAATTTGTAGGAATTTCATCTTCTACCATCTTTCCTTTCTTAGCATCTGAAGTTTCAGTGCAGATATGTTTACATGATAGGTAAATGTGTTACATTTTCTCTCAACACTGTGCACTCAGTGGCTGGTTTTGGCTGGACAAACACATCTGGATTATTTTCTGTTTGAAGTTGTGGTTCTGCACATAACCCACAGGCTGTGCTAAGTCTGCATCCAGGTGGGCAGATCTCTTGGGATCTCTTCCAGGCTCTCCCTTTTTTCTCTCTCATGTATCATGAAGCCACATTTCCCAGTGCTACCTAATATCTTCTTACTTTCTCAATAGGGAGTTAATCATCCAAGCCACACTATGGTAAAGATAACGAGACAGAGGCATGTAGCTGTAGTTAGAGAAGATAAACAATTACTATAAGCTTCGGCACCATCCATTAGCATTTTAAGTGGACTGGAATAATGATGTTGATGCTATAATAATTGTATTTCCAACTTAAGAGGTTGTTTTGTGATCCAGGTTATTAATAAATGACAAGGTGTTTTGGTCCTTGCCATCTTAAAGTCATTAAAGAGTGTTTTTAATTCAAAGTGGCAACAGGTCCAGATCAGAGTTTGGCAGTCTGGTGCAAATCCATCTGCATGAGCAACTTCAGCTACTGAAGTGCAGGTCCAAGTTAATTTCTGTCATCTCTGTTTCAAGAACAACAACCTGCAGGGAAGGAACTGGTACACACAGCTGTTGAAAGCCTGAAGCTGCAGAAGGCTCACCAGGGTTCAGAGCTTCTGCAAAGGTTTTATTAGGAAAGGGTTGGATGGAGGCAAGTTAGTCATACTTGGATAGCACCTTGGAGTTGCTGTAGGATTCCCACAGGCAAGATGAAAGTTTAAGTATTTAAGTTCTACAGCAAAGCTGTTCAGTGAGCTTACCTGTAAGAACAGTACAGATCATGCCTTTGGAAATGTGTCTTGTTTCCCAGGGGTCAGGACTGGATTCCATCTTGTTTACCATCTTCATCAACAGCCTGAATGAAGAGACAGAGTGGACCCTCAGGGAACTACTGGAGAGAGTCCAGCAGAGGCTGTGAAGATGCTGAGGGGACTGGAGCACCTCCCTTGAAAGGTTAAGAGACCTGGGGGAGTTTGGCCTGGAGGAGAGCAGGCCGAGAAGGGGTGTTCCCAATGCTCAGCAAGAACTGAAGCGTGAGGGGCAAGAGAACAGGGCTGGACTCTTCAGTGGTGCCCAGTGACAGAACAAAGGCAACAGCACAAGCTGGAACCCAGGAGGTTCCACTTGAACAGAAGGAGAAAATTCCTTGCTGTGAGGGTGCTGGAGCCCTGGAGCAGGCTGCCCAGAGAGGTTGTGGAGTCTCCTCCTCTGGAGAGATTCCAAACCCACCTGAAAACTGTGATCCTGGGCATGCTGCTGTAGATGACCCTGCTTTAGCAGGAAGGTTGGACTAGACGATCTCCAGAGGTCCTTTTCAATCTCTACTGTTCTGTGAGTCTGTGATGTACCAACACAACAGGAGTGGGAGCCTGTGCACTCTGAAGTCAATGCAGTTTCTGTCGTGGACAGCAAGGGAAGCTGTGACAAGGATGGGGCCTTTCCTGCTCCTTGGGAATTTGCTCATCTGTAGCTAAAAGACAGTTCAATGGAAGATGTTAAATTGCTATTTAATGAAATAATGCAAGACTGCTCAAGGCACACGCCTTCATGGCTTTCTGGTGTCTTGAGCTCTATGATGTGGATTTTTTCGTGTGGCCTGACCAAGTTCATACTTGAGGAAACAACAGATTTTGAAGGAAAAGTGAATGGGGTAGCCTGTGTCTCTTAGATCTATTGTTTCAGGCTCTGCATGCTCAGGAAGACGTTGGTTATACATGAGTCACTTCTGACTTTTCTCTAAATTCACAAAACTCTCAAATACAATAAATTTTAGTTAAACCTTGGACTCTGGTCTCATGATGAAACTCAAGGAACTGAAGCCTGCTTATACTTTACTTTGGCCCAGATGAAGACTAAGCAAGATATTTTACTGTCAAAATTTGTGCCCTGTTGGATTTACAGTCTAAATTAAGAGGCTTTAAAGATGAGAACCTTTGCTCGGGTATTAATTCTTCATTTTGGACCCGTTGTAGTTCTGGCCCTACTGTTAGTGGGTTGAACTTGGTTATGTCTACATAGATACAGTTTGTACCTCATCTCAGATGGGTACTGGTCCTTGCCTCCCCTCTTTCTTGCTGTGAAGCACCAATTTAGGACTTCAGGGGTCTCAGTGCTTCGAGCGAGTCCTTTGAAATGGTTTTTCACTGACTGCTTATGCCTGGACCAGTGGGCAGAAGGTATCTTTAAGCACTTAATCTTCAGTCTTCTTCTGTAAGGACATTCTTTCTTCTCAAGACTCTCATGTCAGAGCCATCTACAGTGACAAAAAAGTGCCTGGACCCTGCAGAAAGGTCTGAGATGCTGATGATAGATGAGTAGTCTGTTTTTAATAGGGAATGAAGTGATCTCTAACGCAGACTTGAGTTCAGTTCACTTGCAGCAGCAGAGAAGCCGACGTTTCACTGCTGTGTGATGAGAAGAAATGTTCAGCAGTACAATGGGAAATACTTTACTGAGCCAACTTTGTTCAAAAGTAATTAAAAATGAGGTCTTTCTATTCTCTGTGCAGCCTGATGTCCTCGCTTGTCATGTGGCTCAGTGCATTCTTTCCAGCTCCTTTCATGGCACACACAAGTTGGGACGCTGTTATTGCACACTCCTGTTTTTGAGGGTTCAGTGGGGAAAGATGCTGAACAGCTCTAAAGCCTGATCATTGTGAGCAAGCCCAGCTCTGCTCTCCTGGCAGCTGGGAGAGTGTGGGATCCAGCAGCGACCACCCTAAGTGTGATGTGACCTTCACAGAGCAATTTCACCACTCTCCTTACCCTCCCTTATGGGAAAGGAAACAGTATTGGGGTGAATGGAGCCTCTACCAGCTCCTTTCAGCTCGAGAACGTGGTCACTTCAGAGGGGATTTTCCTTTGTTGAGTGATATTAGTCACAGCGTGGTGTGTGGCACAGAGCAGTGAGGCAAGAGGGTAATCTGTTACCAATAAAAGTGAGGTGGCCAACTGCCACTTGGTGCTGAAAACTATACAATCATTAGGGTTTTCCTTCAGACAGCTATGTCCATGCATTTCCTGGAACGAGGACAAGGCCACACAGCTTCAAGCCACAAAGACAACAGCCAGTAAACAAGCCATGTTGCTGTGTAGTCTTCCCTTAAGTGACAAGACTCAGAGGTTGTTTGTTTCCATGGAGAGAAAAAGGGAAAAAAAATAATCTTACCATCTGGGTAGGAAGGGGATAGAGCACTCTCGTGGGTCCCACAGCCAGGTCTTCATCCAGCTCTCCAACATAGAATCATAGAATGGTAAGGTTGGAAGGGACCTCAAGGATCAGCCAGTTCCAACACCCTGCCATAGGCAGGGACACCTCCCACTAGTACAGCTCACTCAAGGCCTCGTCTAGCCTGGCCTTGAACACCTCCCTGCTCAGGGAGCAGCCACAACCTCCCTAGGCAACCTGTGCCAGTGTCTCACCACCCTCACTGGAAAGAACTTCCTCCTAACATCCAGTCTAAATCTCCCCTCTGCCAGTTTAAACCCATTGCTCCTCATCCTGTCATTGCAAGACTTTGTAAATAATCCCTCCCCAACCTTCCTGTAGGCCCCCTTCAGATACTGGAAGGCTACTATCAGGTCCCCTCGAAACTTTCTCCAGGCTGCAGAGCCCCAACTTTCTCAGCCTGTCCTCATAGCAGAACTGCTCCAGCCCTCTGAGCATCTTCATGGCCTCCTCTGGACCCGCTCCAACATTTCCAGGCCCATCTCAGAAAGCAGTCTTCAAGGACAGAACCTTTAGCTTATCTTTGGAGACCAATAAAATATGCCAGAAAAGGGATGATTAAATAAACTTCTTCAAGTTACAGCTTTTTGTTTTGTTTTTGTTTGTTTGTTTGTTTTTTCATTTCATCATCATCTCTTGCTTCAAAAGGAGAACCAACTGTTATGTAGATGAATGTTGCCATTCAAAACTCTTAACATGCATTTTCCTCCATGAGTGTAGCAAGGAAGGGAAAGGAAAGAGCATGCAGCAGGTCTGGCTCTGGAGGAAACATCTGTGGCCGTGGCCACTTTACTCTAGCAAACATATCCCTCTGTGAGGTAGGCTGTTGTGTCTGAAGGCTTTTATTTCCTCGTTGCCATCTATTAAATATTATCTCCCTCCAAGAAAAGTGCACCATTTCCCATGTTTTCATGGGTAGTGTCTGTGATGGCTGCTATAAACATCATGAAACGTTTCCCTGTCCCTACAGTGACATAGGTATGAAAGTCACTGCTTTTCATCTTACAAAGCACTGTAGAAATGTTTAGGGTCGTGTATCCTGCCATTGTTCTGGGCTGGGCATCCCGCTGAAGTCACAGGGAGAAATGACTTTAGGATATGGATCAATCTAGTCAATCTTTTTGGTGGCCCTGGTAACATCCACTTTTTACAGATGTGGGAAAAGGAAGAAAGCAGAGATGGCTCCTGATACACTAGATCCAACTGGTGATTCCTAGCACTGCAGAAAACAACTGGAGAGAACAGACTGGAAATTCATCAGAAGTTTGAGGATGGTAAGGCGCTGGAACAGGTCACTCAGAGAAGCTGTGGAGGCTGCAAGCCTGGAAGTATTCAAAGTCAGGTTGGATGGGGCTTTGAGCAGCCATGTCTAGTAGGAGGTGTTCCTGCCTGTGGCAGGGGAGTTGGTACCAGATGATCTTTAAGGTGCCTTCCAATCCAAACCATTCTATGATTCTATGAAAAGCACTCAGCAAAACCATCCCATAGCATGGTGGCCTTTGGACTTCTCTATGTGACAGGTACCTGGCACCTTGCTGCTTCCCAAGGGAGAGCTGCAGCATTGTGGCCACTCCACCCACACCGCAGGCAGCCCTGCTGTGCCTGTGAAGCATATGATCCTGCAGGTCCTGGTGATCAAGTAGAACATTCCAGTCAAGGCACCCCATTCAAGCTGCTTTCCAGCCCAGGGGTATAAATTGCTGGGTTTCACCCTGCAAAACAAGACGTGAGCTAGCAGCTAAGATATTTCTCTCAAAACATGCCTCCACCAGAGGTCTGGCAGGTCACATAAGTGTGTTAAGGTCCACCCATCCCATGCAGAAACACCTGGAGCTAAACCAGGGTGATTTTCTTAAGGAATAAAGCAAACATACAGGACTCTTAGATGAGAGAGAAAAAAAAATAGAGCAAGGAAAGAAGGGAAACATTCATGAAATGGTGCAAAAGCTTCTACATTTCTAGGCATTAGCATTTCTATTGCTGCCACTCCTTAGTAGTTCTGAGTGAATAATTGTTCAGACAAGAGCACTACTTACATTTTTCCAGAGGGATATCGTGTTTTCAGAGTGGCTCCAGGCACCTGCACTGCTCAGGCTTCGAGGTGTGGTGTTTCCATCTCTCTGAAGGAGGTGATTAACTTGGGTAGCTGCTCCACAGTGGCTTTGCTTAACCACCACAGAGAAACACAATTGCCTTGGCAAGTTCTGCTCCAATGAACTTTTGGTGCTCTTAAGGCCCTGCAAAACTTTCCAGGCCCTGTCGTCTTGCTTTCCCAGGTGGAATTGCTTATTTTTCCAGTGATTAGCCTGAAGCTGAACTGAGCTGCAGGGCTGCAGTTTCTGTGCCGTTTTGGGTCTTTCAACTGCTGCTTTAGATAAAGAAATGCCTCTTTCAGGCGGATATATTGACACCAGTCTAAGAACTACTGAAGCCAAGTGGCACTGTCAGTGTCCCCTCATCTCTTTCCATGATTAAGCAGGGATGGTTTGTCCTCCAGAATCATCATTTGCTCTGATGTTTGTACCAGTGGCCTGCAGGTTTCATGGCCTCTGTCAGAGCCTGCAAGAATGACACGGAGAGTCACTCTGGTTGGAAAAGACCTTTCAGATCATCAAGTCCAACCATTATCTAACTCTGCCAGGGTCACTACAACACCGTATTCCTGAGCACATACATCTAGAGATGGTGATTCAGCCACTTCCCTGGGCAACCTGTGCCAGTCTTTGACAATCCTTTCACTACTGAAGCTTTTCCTAATGTTTAAACTAAACCTCTCCTTGCATCACTTGATGTCATTTCCCTTTGTCCTGTCAATTGTGACTTGTGAGAAGAGATCAGCACTCACCTCAGGACATCCTCTCTTCAGGTAGTTGTAGAAAGCAAGGTCTCCCCTCAGCCTCCTTTTATTCAGACTAAACAACCCCAGCCACTTCTCAAAAGACTTATTCTTAAGACTTTCAAGAAGTGGCTAAGAAGAGGAACTTCATGTTTATGACACATGAAGGATCTGCATGTCCACTGTGACAATTTAAATCATTTAAAGGTTGGCATTACAACGTTTGTCACAAGTTTGGTGAATCAGAGCAACCTGTGATAATGAGAGTTGTTCTCAAAGAGCTTGTGCAAAATAGATCTCCATCCCAGAAGCTCAACAGCAGTAAGGTTTGTTCCTTATCTTTCCTTGCTAATATTCTGATTTTCTTTTCTTACTAAGCAAGAAGAAAACTGGCAGTGAATGTCATTTAACAAAACAGCCCAGCTGCATGCCTTTCCTCACTTGTTGAGCCAGTCTGATAATTGTTTCTGTGAATAACATCAGCTCACGATTGCAGAGGTGCTGCCAGCACTCAGGGCATCTCCAGCTCATCAGAGGTTCTGCTTTAGCTGGACACAAACTCACCTGCATCACGTATTCTGTCCCTTTAGGTCACTCCCTGTGACAAAGATTTCATGGCAGACATGCAGATGGAAAGCCCACAGGGGCACACCAACACTGCTTTTTCCTGCAGAGGAGATAAATGTGCAGGTGTGGTCTTCCAAAAGTATTTCAGTGATGTAGGAGTCAAGATCTCCTTTCCAAGACTGATAAACAACCTACATAGATTCCAAGATTCATGGAATTGAAGGAGAAATCAGGCACCAAATTATTTTGATAGATGCGAGTCTTCACCTGCTAAGAAGTTGAAACCAAACTTAGAACCCAGCCTTCCAAATGCCTGTTTAAGATCCCAGATGTCTGTTCCTACCAGTTATGTCTCTGAAGTTCCCAGTTCTCTGCCAGTCTGAGTAACCAACTCCATCTGAGAGTATTGTGCACTGTATCTGTATTCAGGAGCTACTTCACACTGTCCCAAGCCATGCATTCCCACCTGTCCCACCTGAGTGTGGATTAAGCCTGACCTGGAAGCATCCCATAGACCAGTTTCCCTTGGCATGTTCCATCACAAACCTGAAGATGTGATGAGGAGACATTCACCTTCAGAGCTCCGCATGCCAGAAGGAGATAAAAGAGCCTATATTTTTAACATCCACCTCGTGGGGAAGAAATCAGAAAGCGCCAGAACCTGTTGGATTTAAAACCCGATTGGACAAAAATCGCAGGAGAGGGGGCGAGGCGCGGGTTGTGCCGGTCCGCCGCCGCCAGGTGGCGCTGCCGACAAGGGAACGACGACTCCCGCCCCCTTGGCTCCGCCCCCACGNTCAACCAAACCTCGCTGCCTCTGTCACGGATCCCTCCATTTAAATCCACTCCTCCCCATTCCCCAAGAGGCTCTCTCTGCCAAATGCTGCCCCCTAGAAAGAGCCACAACTCTCCTCGAAGGACCTCCCTCCCCAAATATGCAGCCCCCCCACCCAGGGAGGACCCAGCCCTACGTTTCCTTTTGCACGGGCTTCACAGTGCATGTTCCCACTTTGGAATGTCAGCATGATCCCTCAATTTCCCCCTCACAGGACTGTGTGACCCCTATAAGCAACCCTGGGGGCACAAGCCCAGGCACACGTGACAAAAGTGACAATTCTGTGATGACCCTGCAAGGATGGGTGAAAGCACCCAGGGAAGAGAAAGGGGAAGCGCTGAAGCTCACAATGTTCTTCACCATCCAAATCTTTGATATGACAGCACATGGCCCTGGGTGCAACACACCTGGGAACCCCCAGTCCTCCCGAGCCAGAAGAACAGCTTGTGCCACATCCTACCTCTCATCAGGCACCAAAATTTCAGCCTGGAGAAAGCTCAAGGATCTGCACAGGGCACCTGCAATAAGAAATTCTTTCCTAGAGTGAAAATGCAAGAAAAAAAATCTGAAGGAAACTGTGGTGCTGTGTCATCTACAGACTGGGAAGTGGTTGATGAGCAGAGAGAAGATCGCTGATATTGAACTGAACCACAGCAGCTAAGCACAGGCAGATCTGGACCATTCCATGAGCAAAACTGCTTTTTCAAGCAAGCCTGTATCTCATCTTCTCTTACAGGGCTCCAACAACACTTCTGATCCATCTTAATTCTCCTGACCTCCTACAAGGGCCCAACCCATCCTGCAAACCTACAAGTGAAGCTTACACAAAGAGACCACTTGTGATAGCAACTGGGGCAGGGGGGAAGTTTGCCATCCCTTGGGACAATATATGCAGGGGAAAATAAAGTTCGTCTTGTGCAGAAGAAGGTCTCGGGGCAGCAGCCTGTGGGGGCTTACCCTCTGCTCCCTGATGGAGGTGTCTGAGATGGAGAGCTGTCTGTTTAGACTGTGCTCACTGGCTTGAGGAATACATGGCGTCCACGGTATGTGGTGGCTCTGTTTTTCCAGGTTTGGAAACCAACGGGAGGGAAAAAAATTAATCACGTCTACCTTTGTTGGGGAAGCAGATATCATACCCCATCAAGCTGGGACCTGAGGCTTGCAAGGTATCTGCCTCCCCTCTCCAGCCAAGTTGTGAAGGCATTGGTAATGCAAGCAAATGAGCGGATCCAAAATTAACCAGAAGGATCAGAATGAACCTTAAAAGTGACAAGAAGAACCACTCAGCAGAGACTCACCTTCTAGCCCTGGACCTATATCTTCACCACACCTTGCACAGACATGTGCTTCAGGAACAAAAGAAACCTCTGTTTTCAGTACATTAAAAAAAAAAAATTACAATATGGTAGCAACTCAGGAATGGGCACACAAGAGCAGGCGATGGAGGCAAGGATCAACCCATAAGGGCATAAAACCAGGGAAAACCCAATGATCACTGCAGGCTGAGTGCTGCTAGCTTGAACAGACCTTACACTGAAAAAAAAAAAAATACACCAAACCCCAAAACCAAACAAAGAACCAAAAAAAACCCCAACCTTCGAAAGAAAAACCAAACCAAAACAATACCCCCTCACACAATAGTAACCCCCCAAAACGATAAAATAACCCAAAGCAAAACAACAACAAACCTCTGAAAACTACAAAAAACCCAAACAAACGAAAAAAAAAAAAACCACCCACAACACAAAATAGCAACCAAAAAAACCTCAAAACAACAGCAATGCCTCCTAAAACAGCAAAACCCCCTGCTCTGAGAAATGCCGCCACCAGCTCTGACAAAGCCTTTCCCACCTGCCTTAATTAATAGTTATTTTGGTTGCTGTTGTTAGTAGCTGACTTGGCTTCTAATTAACCTGATTACACACCCCCTAGGCTAATTATCGTGGAGTAATGTAAGCTCCCTGGATAAGCCGAGAAATTGCATTCATTTGCCTGCATCTATTTTTATTTTTTTTTAATGCGCATGTATATTCGTTTTTTGAGCTTTGATACAGATATATCTGCCTATCATAAAGCAAAAGTTCCTGCATATAGTAATATCATTAATTAAACCAATTAACACTTCACAGGGTACGACCTATTTCTCCAGTGATCCTGGCTCGTCCCCCTGCTGCCTGCTCTCTTCCCTTTGCTTCCCAGCTCAGAATGATGATGCTGCAGGAGCTCATCTTCTTAATTTTTATTATTTTCTTTAGTTTTCTTCCTTCCTTCCTTTCTTTCTTTTTGGTTTTTTTTTTTTTCCTTTTTCCTTTTTTTTT
>VWZE01003931.1:83631-123272 GCA_013396675.1 Eubucco bourcierii
GAGGGGGAGGGGGGGAAGTAGAATAGGAAGGCAGAGGGGCAAGGACCCCCTTTCGGTTTAAAAAACACCCCACTCTTCTGAGCATCATCTCAACAGGAAAAGTTGTCACTCAAGGTAAGTCGCTTGCAAAACTTTGTCACCTTCTTGTGGACCGCGCGTGGAACTCTGTGCTCCGATGGGGGCATGTGGGAGGACTGGTGGATTTCAGGGTGGCTGCAGGAGCCTGGGCTTTCAGGGCTGCTAGCTGGAAGCTAAGCAGATGTGCTGGCTGCTGCAGCCTTCTAACTTTCAAGATTGGGAAAAGGAAGAGAGAAAGGAAGGGGGGGGGGGAAAAGAATAAAAAAAAGACCTACACANGAAGAATATTGCCCTTCTGCATTTTATGTGATTATAAACCACATTTAGAGCATCTCGTAAAACACATTTAGAGTATCCAAGGATAACAATTTATAAACCAATTATAGTTGAGGTCTGAGCTTCTTATTTCAGCCTAGTAAGACCTGTTCCTCAGGAGGTTTGTTTTTTTTGGTTTTTGGGTTTTTTTTAGAGGTTGGTTTTTTTTTTTCCTCTTTTTTAATGATAATTCAATACCTTTTATAAGACGGGTAGATACCGATCGGGTTCACAAACTCTCCGCGTTATTCACGAGCAGTTGTGAGCAGCCTCCGGGGCGCCTGGCACATCTGTGATACAACCAAGAGGGATTTCACATCTGGGGCTTTTGTTTTTTGTTGGCTTCCCCCCCTCCGCGCTTTTCTCCTTCCCCTTTCCCCCGTCTCCTCCATCTCCGCGAAATAAATCCCCCTACAGAAAGCACTGGCCCTCCTGCTCCCTGGGCATGGGGGAAGATTTGCAGATGGAGACAGGCAGGAGGAACTCCATAGCAAATCCCTGACTGGGGTTAGGTACCCGAGGAGAGGGTGGACAGTTATTTCTGGAGCTTTTCCCTTTGGGAGGAGCAGAAGGGGCTGCTTCTGCTGCCCGAGAGGGAGGAGCCGCTGTCCTCCCTGTCCGCGGCTGCAGAGCAGAGCGGCTACTCAGGGAGGGGGGAAAACCAACTCCAAAATCACTTTTTCGGGAAGCGATCGCCTGTCCTGGGTTCTCACAGCCCCAGAGAGGGGTGGTTTTTGCAGGATAAAACCCCAGCTTCTCGATAGATTTTTTTTTTTTTCCAGAGGGAGCGCATCGGTGACCCTGAGCTTTGCTCTGCATCGAACCTCACCTCGATCCGTGAAAAGGTTTATTTTCTTAACTTTCCATCGCCTTGAGACTGAACCCCCGCCATATGCCCCCNCCCCTCCCCACGGCAGGCCGCCCCGCAAGGCTCTGTGTCCATCCTGCTGCAGAGAGAGGGGGAACACCCACCCCCAAGCCCCTCCGTCTCCCAGATTCGCTTTGAAAGTTGTTGTGTTTTTTTTTGTTGTTTGGTTTTTGGGGTTTTTTTAGAGGTTGGGTTTTTTTTTTTTCTCTTTTTTAATGATAATTCAATACCTTTTATAAGACGGGTAGATACCGATCGGGTTCACAAACTCTCCGCGTTATTCACGAGCAGTTGTGAGCAGCCTCCGGGGCGCCTGGCACATCTGTGATACAACCAAGAGGGATTTCACATCTGGGGCTTTTGTTTTTTGTTGGCTTCCCCCCCTCCGCGCTTTTCTCCTTCCCCTTTCCCCCGTCTCCTCCATCTCCGCGAAATAAATCCCCCTACAGAAAGCACTGGCCCTCCTGCTCCCTGGGCATGGGGGAAGATTTGCAGATGGAGACAGGCAGGAGGAACTCCATAGCAAATCCCTGACTGGGGTTAGGTACCCGAGGAGAGGGTGGACAGTTATTTCTGGAGCTTTTCCCTTTGGGAGGAGCAGAAGGGGCTGCTTCTGCTGCCCGAGAGGGAGCAGCCGCTGTCCTCCCTGTCCGCGGCTGCAGAGCAGAGCGGCTACTCAGGGAGGGGGGAAAACCAACTCCAAAATCACTTTTTCGGGAAGCGATCGCCTGTCCTGGGTTCTCACAGCCCCAGAGAGGGGTGGTTTTTGCAGGATAAAACCCCAGCTTCTCGATAGATTTTTTTTTTTTTCCAGAGGGAGCGCATCGGTGACCCTGAGCTTTGCTCTGCATCGAACCTCACCTCGATCCGTGAAAAGGTTTATTTTCTTAACTTTCCATCGCCTTGAGACTGAACCCCCGCCATATGCCCCCAAAACATTCGGGGGTGGGCCTCGAAACACAGCACAAACAACTCGAATAGAACCCACGTTCAAAATCATCTCCACCGGCCACGATTCCACTAGGAAATATCTCCAACAAACCAAACCATTCCCCTGCGAAGAATACTAGTGCCTTCGCGAGTGGCCTTGTCACTCCTGCAGTATCTCTTAGGGGTGTGATTGTTTGGTTTCCGATTCATGTATTATAGCCACCAAACGTTTAAAATGGATGTACATCGCCACGGCTTTCACAGGCCTCGCCGTGGGAACAGCAGAAAGCCTGTAGGCTTTTAAACCAAACCGGTGAATTTGGGAAAGGAGACTTTTGGGGAGGAAAAAAATCCCCTAATAGGTGTCTGCTGTACGAGGGAGATGTTGATGTGAGAGGCTGGACTGACCTTGCCAGCCTTGAAGGGATGGAGGGGAGGGAAATCCTCTGCGAGAAGGGTTGGTGGTGACACTTTCTCGCTTATAAAGCTTCGGCGAAGGTCCCAGGAACACCTTCAGGTTCAAAATGGGACTGGTGTTAAGAAAGGGAGGGAATGATCAAGGTTCTGTGTTCTGGGTGCCACTGCAAACGAACGGATCTCGCTTTTGCTGTTGTTGGAGAGTTGGGCGGTTTATCAGCTCCGAGACGCAGGGAAGGGTGAAAAAAAAGTAGAAATCAACTAAAATATCATCGAGTTCATTTAGCCCCTCTAATCTCAACATCTTTTGGAGCCCATTCCCCAGACCCGACTCCTCATATTCCCCACCACCACACCCCGGTTTCGAACCGCTTCCCAACCAGCTTCTTCCCAAACCCTCTCCTCTTCCCTCCCCCCCGAAACTGGGGCAGTGTTTTGTGTAAAAATAGACAAATCCGAGCTTTCTTCCTTTTCCTGCGCCGAAGGTATTTTTACTAGTTAATTGCTTAAGTGAAGTCAACTTTGCAACCAGGCCGGGTGTAATCCGAGTATGGAAATGTATATAGGTGGTATTGTTATAGGCGGGCTGGGTGCTGCTCGGAGAGGGGCCGGGGTGTTCCTGCCAGCCAGGACCACCCAGGGCGAGGGGAGTGACCGCCTCATGTCCCCCTCCCCGCTGCCCCTGCTTTGCATTAACACCACCCGCAGTACCCCCCTTCCCTTTTCCCCAGCACCAGCCCTTTTCCCCCGGCTGAGTTTGGGGTTAGGGGTTTTTTGTGGGGTTTTTTTTTTTTGGTTGTTTTTTTTTTTCCGCCATCCCCGTGGCCGCTGATCCCAAATCCGCGGCAAATTGATCCCTAAATGTTTATTTAAGGCACGGAGGATGCGTTCAAGTGAGGGGAGAGGGGAAAGGGTGCTGGAGGGGGGTGAACAAACCAAGGGAGAAGTGGGATTTGGGGACACACCTATATCCCCTCTCAAGCATTTCTGCGGGTTCTTCACGTGGCAGCGTTTTGCCCCACAATTTCGGGGGGTCTTTTCCCTATGGCACTCAGAGCCCATCCCCGGCCTTTCGCATCCCCGAGCATAGCCCGGCCTTCAAGACCTAGCAGGACCCAGACGAGATTTGGGGAGAAAACAAGCCGAAAGTGGGAGCGGGTGCAAAGCAGAGCTACAGAGAGCGCCTGACGCGGCTGCGGGGAGGTGCGGGCTGGTTGTCAGCGCCGAGACTCAGGCAGAAGTTCAGGTTTTGGCTTGANCCACCCCCCCTTCCCAAGCGCACATTTTCCATGACGTCCTCCGATGAAATAGTGCAGCACAGGAATTTACAGCCTTCTTCAGCGCAGGATTTTTGAGGAATTTTCTGGCAGGACCCAGTCCCTCGCAGTACAAATCATTTTCAGCGATAATAACCTCCGAGCGCTACCACTTAGGCACAATCGCTTCCCAGAGAGATCTTCAAAATCTCTCCCAGTATTTATATCCCTGCTCAGGGACTGATAGCTGGAATACTTTATTCTGGAGGGATGTTTTTTTAACTGACTGGGATTCTGATCTGAGGATCCTGGTACCGAGAGAAAACAACGAGGCTGAGCAGGAGAGGAGCTGAGACATGGCGAGTGATGCTCCCGGTCACCCCTCAGCAATCAAAGGCAGTCCGAAGTGTAAATCCAGGTGTAAATCCAGGCTGGCATTGCTGAACCATCCATACTTTCTCGGACGAGTTTTCTTCCCTCTATGGATGGAGCCCGGTGCTAGGGGTGCCCCCAAATCAAACAACATCCTCAGGATGCTCGTCTCCTTCAGCTCCTTGGCAAAGCGGTGTGGCACGGAAATAAAATAAATAGCCATTTCCATCTTTTGTAGCCCCAAATTCTGATGGCTTAGAGGTAAAAATAGGAATGACAATGTCGAGCAAACGTTTCAATTCTCTGAAATTTTTTGGCGTCACGAATCACCTCCACCTCTAGATGTGGCCCAAACCAGGCAGGGCCGGGGTCTCCCCATCAAATCGGGAAAGTGATGGGCTTCCCTGGGGATCTGCCTTGTTTCCAGGTTTCTTGAACTTGTTTGTTTGTTTGCTTTTCGTTGTTTTATTTTCAACTGTAACACAAAACCTCATCGAAATCTCCCCGATGTGTCAGTGTTAGCGAAAAAGGGAATTTTTATTGTCAAGAAGGAGAGGGCCACCGATTCCCTATTTCGGGCTACTACACCAAATTCGTCTGCCTGGAGCGCTGAGAAAAGTTAAAACGTAATAGCCCATATTAAGGAGAAAAGGGCTATTTTCTGCCACGGGTACTAAAAGCCGCGGGGACGGTTTATTGTCAGGCTGAGTAAGAACTGAGCAGGCGGCTTCATCTACACTTAAATGTAGGGAGATGCTGGAACAAACCCGAAGAGTTGTGGGAAAGACTTGGCCTCCCTGTCCTGTCTCTTGGGTGTTCAGTCTCGGGGAACAAATGTGCCTAGGTATGGGCTCCGGGATACCCCTGTCCCCTGGGATCTGGGTGAGGTCCTCTGAGAGAGAAATGGCCACGGTCCTCCCGGTGACCGCTGACGCAGAAACATCACCTGGCACCGAGGGTAAAGTAGCTGCGACATCCAGACACTGCCCAAAGCAAACGTCCCTGGGGTCCGCAGCTACCACCATCCCCTGTCGAGTGGGGAGAAGGGGTTGTGGCAGCATAGTCATCCACGCAGGACACTGTGGGGAGGGATGCGGCAAAAAGAGCAGTTGACAGCCAAGGATGATTGGAGCAAAACTCCTCTGGGAGAGCCGGGCAGGGTTCGCACCATCTCTGGGTTCTGACAGCGACCTGCTGGGATGTAGCAACCTGCTAAACTGAGAGAAGGTCCCTAGAGCTTTGTCCCTCCAGTCTCTTCCCACGGCACTCACGGCACTGGCCAGGTCCACCCCAGTTGAAGAAGAATCTTTTGCTGGAGTCATGTCTGGAGCATCCTTCGTGGGGGGCAAAAAAAAAAACCTCACCCGTGGGCCGTTTCCCCTGGTGCAGAGCGAGGGGACGGGTTGTAACGTGGCCTTGCAGCCCACAGGCAGGTATGTGTGTGTGTGGGGGCTGCACTCGCCATGACAAAGGTCCGCGACCGAGGTCGGAGGATACGCAGCGCCCTTTGCCCCGGGGGACACCACCCTGCCCAGACCAACGGCAACCCGCACAGTCACTGTCTGAATCCCAAGACAACCTCCTGATTTTTTTAACCTTGTTTCTATAATAAATCCCACATCTAAACTCAATTCCCAAAGCTCCCCAACTCAAAGCGGAGGGAATTCGGGAATCATGGTCACAGAAAAGGTAAAAAAGAATCCAGCTGTAAACAGCTGCAGTTCTGCTCTCTTTGCTCCCCTCTTTATAGACACCCAGGAACGGTTTTCCTTGGAAGCTGTCCCGGCAAACCTCCCTGTTTTCCATCGTTACTATTATTATTTTAGCAAGTAAGCTCCCAAGTAATAATACATCACTTAACTGGAGGACTCTAGCCGCTCTGTAGGGTAGTTAGCAGTGCAGAGAGTTAAAGGACACTGAAAATTGGTTAATCACCTTTCCCACCTCCTCAGAAAACCAGGAGAGAGCCTCATAAACCAATCCCTTCTGCACAAGCAATTTGCACATCTGTTGCAATTTGTACAAGCGATTGTTTTGTTTTGTTTCTCTCTCTCTCTCTCTCTCTCTCTCTGTGTGTGTGTTAAAAATTATCGCTCTTTAAAAACTGTCCTGCTGGGAACACCTTGCTTGGTTGGAATTCCCGGGAAAGATGCTCAATGGATGCTTGAGATATCTGACCCAAGGTGGGAAGGTTTTTCGGAGCACTGCTTGTTATGCCCCGAAGGTAACCGATTTCTTGCAGCAAAGCGGCTGCTTTTGGTGACAATCAGGTTGATAATGGGAGTGGGTTCATCTCACTTGCCCCTGCTTATCTGGGCTTTCGGGGAAGGGGATGTGCGTGTGCAAGAGTCGGGGAGGAAAGGTAGAGGGAATCTGTACAAAATCCCAACTATATCTGGAACAGAACTCACTAAAAATCCGACCAACGAACCCAGAGCTGTTTTTGCTTTTCTCGTTTTTGCATAATCGCTGCTGAATTACAAACCACTCCAGGGCATTTTGCACAGCACTCTCAGCTCCGCGTCCTTCATCTCTCTTAAAGTTCTTCTTAAAATATATAAAATCATTGTGCGTCTAACTCCTTTACAACTGTTGGAAGCAAAAATCCTTTTCTCCAGCAGGTTTTACGGGCTATCTGCTGGGAAGCATGTTGCCTAGGGGCTTGCGCTGCGGCAGATTTTTTTTTTTCCCCGTGCAGAATTATTAGTTTCATCTTTTCAAACGATCGAATTTGGATGTTTCACTCAAAGAACACCGAGCTTAAGTACTTCATCCTGCGCAACGGTGTTTCCCCTAGAGAAGCGGGGACCAAAGTCTCAGCAAGGGGTCTCCTGCGGGGCCGATATGGAACTGCCGGTGCCCGATACTGAGCACTTGAAGTGCATCGAAATCTGCCTGCATCGCCCTGTCCTCGGGGACGGGAGGGTCCGACCCGTTCAAAGCCTCCTCACTCAGGTTACATGGTATAATGTAGTGGAATTTGCTTTGGCATATAGGGAAAGGACGTTTTCTTGATATTGGGGAAAGGTTTTAGAGCAGACCTGAAGCGGAGGTCTGGGTTTGGTTTGTATTGTAGCACCAGAATAAGAAAACTGGAGAGTCTCCAAATTCTGAAACAGGTACAAAGAGAGCTTGCCGCAGAAAGCTGGGCAGAGAGGACAGGAGAGTGAGGAAGAAGAAAGGCAGAACGGACCGACATACAGAACTACAGAGAGAGAAGAGAGAAAGAAAAGAGAGGGGAAAAAAAAGAAAGAAAGGAAAGAAAAGAAAGAAAAGAAAGAAGAGAAAGAAGAGAAAAAAGAGAAAAAAAGAGGAAGAGAAGAAAGAAGAGAAAGAAAAGAAAGAAGAGAATGAAAAGAAAGAAGAGAAAGATAAGAAAGGGAAAGGGAAAGAAATAAAAGTTAGGGAAAGAAAACAAAGTTAAGGAAAGAAAAGAAAGGAAGAGAGAAAGGAAGGAAGGAAGGAAGGAAGGAAGGAAGGAAGGAAGAAAGAAAGAAAGAAAGAAAGAAAGAAAGAAAGAAAGAAAGAAAGAAAGAAAGAAAGAAAGAAAGAAAGAAAGAAAGAAAGAAAGAAAGAAAGGAAGAAAGAAAGAAAGGAAGAAAGAAGGAAAGAAAGAAAGAAAGAAAGAAAAAGAAAGAAAGAAAGAAAGAAAGAAAGAAAGAAAAAAGAAATGAAGGAAGAAAAAAAGAAAGAAAGAAAGGAAGGAAAGAAGAAATAAAGTACAAAAGAAAGAAAATAAGAAACAGAATATGAAAAATTATAACATATTAAAAAAAAAAAACAACCAAAACCCACCAAAACAAAACCTAAAACCAAAACCCAAACCAAACCAAATAAACGAACACCCCCCCAACCCCCCCCTAAGCCAACCGCCCAAAAAACAAACCTCAAAAACAAATTAAGAGAAAGGACAGGGAAAATGAGAGAATTTATGACAGAATAATAAGGACCAAGAGAGTTAGAAATGGAGAAACAGTGAAAGAAATTAACAGAGAAACAGAGGGATTAAAAAAAGAAACAAAACCAACCAACCAAACAAAAAAACCTAGGAAAAAAATTGAAGGAGAAAAAAATGAGAGAACGAGATAAAGTAGAGAGAAAGAGGAAAAACAAGAAAGCAAACAAGCAAGAAAACAAGAAACAAAAGAAAGTAGGAAAGTGAGAAAACAAGAAAGCAAGCAAGAAAAAACCCAAACAAACTAGAAAGCATATAGAAGCAAAAGACAATAGAAGAGAAAGTCAGAGGAGGAGAGAATAGGAGAGAGAAAGTACGAAAGCAAAAACCTCAAACCAAGCAAGCAAGAACGAAAAGCGAAATTTATTTCCCCCAAAATCAATAATAAAAAGACAGACAATCTAGAATTTCCCCTGGAAAACAGGGGGGGGGTGAAGAGGGTAACGTTTCCGTGGACAGAGCAGAGATGCCCGTCGAGCCCGTCCTTTGAGGGCCACCCCGGTGCCTACACCGCGGTACTTGCTGCCCAAGGCACCCTTCTCCAGCAGCCGGGTGCCGTTAACTCATGTCCCTGAACACCATAAAACGAAGGGGGAAAAAACAACACCCCGGCTTTAGGTTTGGATTTGGATAGGGGGTGGACTCGGTTCGGTGGTTCCGTATTTCCCTATTTTTTCCCCTAAAATTGCCTGTGAGTGAGACCGCACACCCCTTGGGTAGGGACGAGGAGGAGAAGATTATTTAACACCTATTCCTGGGTGGATTTTCCACGCAGCTCCTGTCCCGCGGCAGCTACGCACCGCTTAAGCTCGTCTCAATACCCGCGGAGAACTGAGCGAGCAGCTCCTCGCTGACTTGCCCAGCTTAGTAGGTGGCCGTGTATATTTTTGTTGAAGTAGTGTTTATGTTAATGAAAAAAGGCTGAGATTACAAACAGACCACTGAATGCCCGGGATCTTGCTGCTGGATTGGGCTAAGCTGTGGACCTTAAACCGTTAATCAGCTTTTGGGAGCAAATATGCTTTAAAAATTATTATTATTTTAAATTTATTCTTCATAGCAGAAAGACTTTTGGGGATCTTTGAGGAGCATCATCCCCATTCTGCTAGTTTTGAGGCTGTAATTTCCTGCATATCGAGCGGGGATGGAGAAGGGTTGGAGGGAAAGGCATGTCCAAGAGTTAGCCATAAACCCCAATGAAAACAAGCCCCGGGCTCTTGGAGGAGGGCAAGGGAAATGAAGATTCAGCTCACTCTCTCTGAATCCCTTTCAGAGAGCTTCCCAGTGGCAAATTGGAGTGTGATCCCCAAAAGCTTGGATCCTCCGAATGTGATGAGGATAGATCATGCTCAATCTTTGCTGGTATAAAACCTGAAATTAGCTCCAAAACCTCCATAAATTTACCCATTTAAGACAGTAAAAATAAAGATACATAATCCCAGACCTTTAAAATGTTAATTAAAAAGGAATAAATTCATCAGTTTACATAAAAATACGAATACATAAAAATCCTTTTATTAATGGAGAGTAGCAATAACCACCCCGTTACTTAGATTTCAGAGTCTAACTTTGAAGTCTCATTCTATTTTTCTTGACAAAACCTCCAGAATTGTCTGGGTTCCCTAAATTCTTTATATCCCCATGTTTGAAATTTTGCTAACAATAGTTAAAAAAAAAAAAAAACAAACAAAAACCCAAGCCACCAAAACCCCATCAAACAAATAGATTTTTGTAGATGTTTTTTCCCTGTTTGATAACATTCCAGAGTAGAGAGATCCACCTTGGGTCCCAATGAGCAGAGTTCTCCCTCCCAGGAGCTCTGCGTGCAGCATTTGGCATCTTGCTCCTTTTCAACACTTTCCTTTTGTGGGCAAAAGCTCTCGGTAGAGCAGCCTCTCCAGCAGAGCCAAGGCAGACCTGCAGGACTCGTACGTTCAGATGCTTTACTACCGTTATGATTCCTCATTGACTGAAGCACATAGAAAACTGGAGCACTGGAAGGGGATGCAAAGAAAATACGAGATGAGGGAAATTTTAACATGAAAGGGAATCCAAGAAAACAAGGGGCAAGAGGGAAAATGATAAAACCCCTACTTAAATTTTTCCCTGTGTAATGGTTCTGCAGCACTAGAGCTGCAGGGGAGATTTCCCCCTGGGTTTTGGGGGGACAAGGAGAGGTCAAAAATTAGCTTTATCTCCTTTAAAATATTTTTTGGGAGTCCAATTATCTCCTTGTGTAAGAGAGAAATTCCAAGCATGGGACTTAGCATGACCACAGACAAGATTTTTTGTTCTTTGCACCTGGAACTAGCTTTTACCTCATGATGCACTTTCCCCCCATGTCTTTCTATTTTTTGGGGGAGAAGGAAAACATTGTTTTTCCTCAATGGCATTAAGTGATTCTGTAACAGGGATTTATTAGGGTAAAAAAAAAAAACAATTACCACTAAGCCCAGCAAAGTACATGGTTTTGGAGAAAATATCATTGAAAAGCAAGCCTGTGCTGTTAGAGGCAGATAGGCCCTGTTGAGGTGCCAGGAGAGGGAAGCAGGCAGGGGAGGGTCTCCCCCAAACACACCACCCCTCACTGATGCCTGCGCTGTACCAGGGACATACCTCGGGCTGGGCACTGTAGGCAGCCCCTGCGTGGGGACGGGCTAAAGGAAGGGCTCAAAGGGCTGTTCCACAAAACCAGACACACCCCCGTGTGACAGACACACACAGACACACACAGACACACACTCTCACACTCATAGGCTGCCCGCCCCACCCCACCCCCCCGATCCTCTAACCCCCACATCCTACCACACTGCTCTCTAGAAGCACTAATGATGCCGCAGAGCAGCTATGCGGTGTGAGGCAAAAGCAGATGAAAGTGATGTCACATTAATGTCAGCTCACAACTCGAGCCCACACAGCCTTGATTGCTCTTATTAATCTTGCCAATTTGTCTGTCAGCACTTGGCTAATCCCTAAATAGCCTCCCAACAGGTGCTTTATGCTTCCGTCACATCCCTGCTCCCCGGCACCCCCCGCTCACCCCGCCGCCCTCCCTGGTGACACCGACTCTCTCCTGTCCATCTGGGAGCAGCTCCATCCCCCCTTGGGAGGGCTAGATGGGGAGAGAGGCGACTTTGCAGATGTTGTTTAGTCTGTTCAAAGAGAGGTCGGAGCTTTGGGCTTCCCAAAAGAAAGTGAAGACCAGGGTCGGGGGGAAGAGAGGAGAGATGCTGGAGAAACTTGGGGGATGTGGCAGAAGGGGTGAGCAAACCCCCCCCCAGCCCAATTATCTCACAATAACAAGCCATGTTGCCTTTACATGTCATGGGTTTAGTGGTTTTATTGAGAGGGGAAAGAAGAGGAAAACCAAAGGTCTGAGCTGAGGTTGCAGTGGAAGAACCACATCACACAAGTTTATCCCACACTTAAGCTGAGGGTCCATTATTTTCTTTAGCGAGTTATCAGAAAACCCATCAGCTTGTTACAGTGTCTGCTTAGCCTGTATTGAGCTGAAAACTCAAAACTACTTTGTTGCAAGGCTGAATCTTCCTAAGGTTGATATTTAATGTGGCAGTCTTAATCACAGAACACTGATTCTGTATTTAAGACTATTAACTGCTAAACCAAACTGACTCTATTAGCTTCTAAAGTAGGGGCCAGGCTGCTTTCCTCTCTTTGCATTAAGAGGAAAAAAAAATCAGATTTTATTCTGTTTTGGCAACTCTGCTGCATGAAAAGCTTCACACACAGATTATGAGGCCCGTGGATAACAGAGGTCTCCTCTTGTCATTCACCTGGGAGATGCTCTGCTCTGGAAAAAGAGCTGCCAAACCCAGCTCCGGTGCTGCAGGCTCCTATTTTATATCCAGAGTTGGCTGAAGTAGCTTCCAACCCAGCACTCAGCACGGCAGGAAGGAAGAGCTTTCAGGAGCATCTTCAACTGTTTCTCCCAGAACCTGGTCCAAAGTGTCACCAAGGGAAGTACAACCACTAATTGAGCTTGGGGGCTGTTCATCATTAACCCTTGGTGCTACAGGTGAGCTCCTAAAAGCTCTCTGAAAATACCCCTTCGTGCCTGTAAGCTATTTCACTCCATCCTGACTTGGATTTATTACCAGGAGACAGATTGAGATTTTTTTTTTTCCTTTTTTTCCCCCCCTTCTTTTTGGGTTTCTTTCTCCCCAGGCTATTTATTTCATCCAGTGGGACTATCCATCAGGGTGTACTGGAACCGACCTACGATCCAAGGATATTCTTAGGTACGCAGCATGTCAGGAAACGGCTAGCAGTCCTGCATGATGCAAATATTTGGACGACCAAGAGGTAGGAAGGACTGTCCAAATGTTTACTGAAGGCTGTTGATAGCCTAAGGATTTATAACTGGTGTCTAACGTCTACCCCCACACAGCCCCTCCAGCAGGTGCATCGACTTTCAACATGACACATGGTATGCGGTGTGCTTTGGGAAAGGGGATGCAGGAGAAAGGCAGTTTCACAGGTTTTGGCTACCCTGTTCCCAGCTTCTTACTAGTTTAGAACCCATGGAGCAGCAAGACAGGAGCTCAGGAGCAGTGTGCCCGTCGTGGCAATTCAAACCATCGCTAACATTTCGATCGAATCACAAAAGTTTAGCCTATGTAGTTGGAATTTCCTAAGCCAAAACCAACTCTCTGAATTATTTAGGACCATCAAAGTATTCCTTGTCACACTCCTTCAGTGCTGTGGTGGAGGAAATTCGTGACATTGTTCTAGTTATTGTTCTTGGCATTTCACTTCCTAATTTCCACCACAGGGATTTCATCTCTTCTCTCCCATAGTAAGCCCTAATTGCTGTTTCAGGCATATCAGAAGTGATAACAGGCCAGATTTAACCATTTCTGGTGCTCAGATGGCTACAGCTTTCCAGTGGTGATGCAGACCCCACTGAAAAAGCTCTATTACCTATTGCCAGGCAGCTTCTACCTTTGCCTTTCCAGCCAAAAGAGAAGTGGACATCCAGCATAGACCAGGCTGACTGACTAGAGCTGGAAATGTTGTCAAGGAAAGATTTAGTACCTTCCCCAAAGCTGACTTTGTTGTCATCAAATATGCCATCCAGTAACCTACTGTCTTGGTGCCACTCCCTCAGAAGGTATCTGTGTGATCCAGAGAGATCTCAGAGGGCTCCAACTCATTTTTTTTCTCAAAGTAGGTCCATCGCCAGCACTAGAACAGGTCAGCTTTGTACAGCTGAGCCTTGAAAAGTTCCAGTGGTAGAATTCATGGTAGAAGAGCCATGAATATTGATGGTCTAGACAGTAGAGGAGCTGTCAGTGCTCTTGTGCCTAACTAAATTGTCGAGCCCTGCTATCACAGCAGCAACCTCTTCACCTGTCAGCATTCCTGTTACCATGTTACTGAGAAATAATATCCCACAAAACAAGAGAAATCAGCACTGATTTGAGTTACTCAAGCCTGGTAATCACTTTTCCCATCACTACTTTGCAAGGTTTAGCTCTGCTGGGAACACGACCACGTGCACTGAGCATGCTGCAGGCACCCAGGCAAGGAGCTTTCCTCAGGAGCAAGCAGCACTCGTGTCTGCTGCAGAGAAGTTTTTAATTCATCACAGCCCCAGACTAGCAGAGTTCACTGGCTGCTCAGATGGGGAATACAATGGTCCTATTGTTTTGCCAAGGGACCAGTTCTTCGTTGCGTGCTCTCGCACAAACTGTGTGTTTTCTATTTGTTACCTGACTCATTTCACTGAGCATTCTGAAGCAGGCTTAAGTCCATTCCTTTCCCCGTGTTGAAGCAATGAAGTGGGAAACCATCTCAGGTTGTGGACCAGACTATCAGTGTTACCTCTTTCGGTTTGTTTTAAAAAAACCCAAAAAACAAACCCAAAAAAACAACTAAGAGAATTTGGTGTTCTCCTGGGGAGAAGAAATTGCGTAATAAAGTATATGGGGGAGAAAAAAAAAAGTGCTAAAATTCCAAAGTCATCTGTTGCACTCAATGAAGGGATTTTTTGATTTTTTTTTTTTTTTGTTTAATATGTTTAAAGAATTCAGTCCTGGGTTTGATGTCACATTCTCAGTGTGACCTTAGATGTGACTCATAACTCACATCTAGATTTGTCTCTCCTTGACCATATTTCTCAACAATTACCCACCAGTGCTGGAAATGTGTTTTCTGGGCAAGGATCTTGAGCCATCAGTTGGTTCCAAGCCAGAGGAATGCAAGGAAGAACTGGTCCCATCTGGTAAACTGTCTGGTTGGTAGCTCCAAGTTCTTACTGGGGCTGCTGGCATGTGGACTGCATGTCCCAGGGACTAGAATTGCAGGTGTAGAAAGATCAGAGGCAGAGTTTTAACTGCAAGAGAAGTCTCTTGCTTCTGCTAGTGCATATGCTGCTTATCCTGTGGTTGTACCGTGAACAACCCAAAGTTTCCCTGATGGTCATGCCAACCACGCTTACACAACTTAGCTGTGAGCCTTGAGATTACATTTGCACTCCACTGGGGATGTTACGTGGGGCTGGAGGCTTCTTCTTAGACGCCTCCTTCCATGGAAGCTGTCCAGGAGGGTTGGATGTTGGTGTGGCTGCCTCTGCCTTTTATCCAGACTGGCTCAAGTGTGTGCTACATGGTGGGAATGTGAGACATTAGGTAAAGGAAATGGCAGGCTGGGCTTGGGGACACACACACATCATCCTCCCACCAAAGTGCCTGAAGAAATTCCTTCTGGGAAGAGGGTTCAGCCTCTGTCTCTGTTATCCTTCCATATTGCTGGGCCTCTGAGTTGGGAGCTCATACCTTCTTTTCCAGCCAGATGGTTTGTGGGTGGGTTTTGACCTTTCAAATACTATACAAGAAGTAATTTTGAGGCTAAAATAAGGTTGGATATAAGGCAATTCCAGCCCAGAAGTGCAATCCCCAAAGCTCGATTTCCCTGTTCTCTGAACCTAGAAGCACCCAGATTGCATGGAGGAGCAATTGCAGGCTTGATCTTCTCCAGCAGAAGAAAGAACTCCTGACCCACTGTAGTCCTATTCTCCAGACTCCATGTCAGAGCAGCTTTAGGAAGGCAAGGCCACTGATATCAGCTTTCAGAGTGTGTTGAAGGACGGAGGCCATTTCAGTGTTTTGGCATCCACTGATCTCCTTCCATCTGGTCTGAAGCAGCTGCACTTGAAGTTGCTGGTTTTAGGTAGGTGCATGCTCCTTGGTGGAGAAGATCAATCCATTTTTGAAGCCCTAAGCCTCCCCAAGTCCTGCCTTTTAAATGTCTCACATGGGCTCTTCTCACCTGGGTGTGCTTCTACTTTTTGTCTCAACTTTTCTACTGAAGTCTAACTGGGAGAAGGTTGCAAAACCAGGAGGCTTTAGCCCAGGCCTAATCAAAGCAGGAAAAAAAAAAAAAAAAAAAAAGTGAGTTCAGTCCCTGGTACTTTTGTTCCATGAGACTGGGCTTGTGACTGAGTGATAGCTTGTGGTGCAGAGCAGCATGGTACTTTTAGCTGAGTATAATTAGATGTTTTTCTAAAGCAAACCATTACTGACAGATCCAAAGTTTTTTTTATTCTACAGGATTTTTCCTGCTTCATCTGCCAAGGAACATGCAGGACTCACTCAAGTTCTGCTTCCTTGGAGTAAATCACAGTGTGGGGCTGCCTTATCTCAACCAGAGACCTTGGATAGGAATGTTGCACTGTCCAGCCCTTGGGCCACCCACCCCTGATCCCAGGCATCAGCATCTGCTCCAGGCCCAAGCTCTGACCCTTCAGAGACATATTTTTGCAAGGTCAGGAGGTTGGGTGGTAAAAGGGGAGTGGGGAATAGCAAAGAGCTGGTTGAGGCTGGCTCTGCAAAGCAATTTCAGGGGGATGTTTACAGTGGCTGTTAAGTGCAGATTCGAACCTGCTCTCCTCTCCAGATTTGCTGCCCATCTGTATTGTTTGCAAGCAAACATGCATTAGGTACAGACATGATACCAGTTTCAAAGTCTTCTGGATGAGGGTGGCCTTGGTCAGGCAACTCGATCCAAGTGGAGTAAGAAAGGCTTGGATAAGACAGACAGCTCTGTCAGAGGTCACTGTAGCCTCACTTCCTTTGTAGAGCAAGGAGGATGCTTTTAGCACGAGTTGCAACTGAGATACTGTGGTACAACCAAAAGGAAGCAGAAACAAGCAGAAAAATCACGTGGCACATAGGAGAAACTCTGTCAGATGGCAACAGATTGGTGTCCACTCAGAGAGATGGAAATACAGTTCTGTGTACTGCCTTCAGCTATGACAGGACTTTTCTTCTTGTACCACTTGGTGGTTCACCACCTGTCAGCTTATCAGCAGCACTGACTATAGAAAATGTCATTGCACTGAAGAACTGGGGTCCAATTTTTGAACAGCAATGGTTGTGTGGTAACTTTGTCCTTCTTTGAGATCAGGTCAAAAAATTATCTCATGTGAAGTTTCTCTGTGAAATTTCTGTTGTGTTTGTCTGGAAGGGGCAACTAACTGATTTCATCCAAGAAATGGTCATGGAAGGGATCACTGAATGTGGTCTGACTGTCCATCAAGAACAAGGAGAGACTGTTTCTATATGCATCACATCATCTTCCCAGGACATATTTCAACAAAGAGAGGGGAAGGGGAAAAAAGAGAATGGTCCAAGCAAAATTCTGATTTCCTTATGTTGCCGAATGGCAATCAGTTTATTCTTTTTTTTTTTTTTTTTTTTTTTTTTTTTAACCACTTGTGTATAAATTCTTCTTCAATTAAGGGGAAAACACAATTTCCTTTTCTCTAAGGGCTGGTCTCAACAAAGATTCCAATCCCTCGCCCAGTGGAACAAGGATTCAGGGTCTAATATAGAGGGTTGCATGGTGAATTCTTCCCTAACTACTCATAAAATGAGCTACTCCAACTCCTACTGAGCCTTTTAAGAGAGTGGCTCATTTTCAGAACTGAATTACTAAGCCTGAAGTCCGGGAAGTCAGCCCTACCCATCGCCCAGCCCTGCCCATCACCCAGCCCTACCATCCAGTCCCTATCCCACTGAAAAGCCCCAGGGCTGAGCCACCCACCGCAGTGTCCTTGAATTCAATTCCCATTTCAGTCCTTGCTTTTCTTCATGGCAGAGCATGGGAATCTGTCTCACTCCTTCCCTCCCTCCCTCTCTTGCCGTGCAGCTGCTCAGTTCTGCGAGGGAAAGGCTCCCAGATGTGTTCGGGAGGGAGCGGGCAGAGTCCTGAATTCCACTCTGTGCCGGGTGGACTCTTTGTATATTTTGTTTTAAGGAGAAAATATGTAGAGAGTCCTCGGAGAAAGGCTGGGGACCAGGCATGTCCCTGTGAGCGCACTAACCACAGGGCTAGGAGGTCCTGCAAGTCATCTAGCCCTGGCTCGCCTTTGCCTGCAAGATGAGCGGGTGGCTGGTGGGCAGCTCTGGGCATCCTTGGCAGCTGAAATCCATCTGCATCACATAACAGGTTCCTAAACCCTTTGCTGGAGATGGCTCAAGGCGCCCAGATCCTTTGAGAAAACGAGGCTTTACTCAAAAGCCAGTAAACTCTACAACACTTAAACACCCACGTTTGCCATTTTTGGTGGTTTTGGCTCAGAAGTGGTGTGCCATATCAGATCAATAAATATTCACACACTCTTAAGTGTTTTCCTGAGCTGGTTTCGTTGCATTTTTAAGTGCATTTAGCCATGGTACTTGGTAGCCACTGGATTATTGCGTGAGACAACCCATTTATGAAGTGTTGGCCTTCATTTAGTTAATCACTTCGTCGATGTGTAATAGAAAAATGGTATGAAGCTAATTGTTCCCACGGCAACAGGAACACAGCAAATGATTTCATATCGCAGCTTGGCAAAAGAAGAAGAAGAAACTTCTGTAATTGTTCCCATTAAGCGAAGGGATTCATGCTCAATCTCTACTGAGCTCTGCTTCACTTCTGCTGTGAATTAGGAGACGAAAAGTCAGTGCAGAACCACATAAAAAAGCACCGAAACAAGCTGTGCTTTATTGAGCATTTGTAGTTCTGCCACCAAAACCATTTCCCTTCTGCTTTACAGGTTTCTGGCCAGCAGCACCAACGACTGTCACGGCCAACCAGTTCATTCCAGGATGTCATGCACAGGGGCTTTAACCATGCATGAGCCATGAGTGAGCAGGAAGAGGGAGGATAGCCCAGACTGTACTGCAAAATTGAGCTGTGGGTTGGAAGTAGGACAACCTTCACCTCAAGGATGAGTTCTTAGAAAGTGTAGGTCAGGTTAAATCTAGGAGCAAGGAATTATAACAATCCTCCCCAGCCCTGGAAAACACAGATAGTCTGCCATTCAAATCATAGAATCATAGAATCATGGAATGGTAAGGTTGGAAAGGACCTCAAGGATCATCCAGTTCCAACCCCCTGTCATAGGCAGGGACACCTCCCACTNTAAACCCATTGCCCCTTGTCCTGTCATTGCAAGACCTTGTAAATAATCCCTCCCCAGCCTTCTTGTAGGCCCCATTCAGATACTGGAAGGCCATTCATGTTTGCACAAAATCACCCAAATCTCATCTTTACGGAGGTTTTCTTCTCTTCTTCTACAGGATGTACTGCTGACTGGGTCATCTCATGGGCTTTGCTACTCTAGAAAACCCCCAGTGTCACTCTACTAGAGGGACTCGTGCTTTCTGGCTCTCTGAATTTCCTAACAAACTAAAATTTCCTCATCACTGGTGGCCCAGTGAGGATCAGAAGGTCCTAGCATGGAGTTTTTAATCATGGCCCATCATGTGCAAGCTCAGACTGGTCAGTGTAGTAAGACCCAAGGCTCTACAATGCTGTTGGGTGGCCTGACACTGCACTTGTGCAGTGGTGTGAGCCTCCCACGCACACCTCCCACCCCAAGATGGAGGCATCTCCTCCTTAGCCCTGCCAAGTCCACCTTTAGAGGTGGTTAATAGTAGACAGGGTTAGACTAGGTTAGTGGTTCCAATCATTGATCTTAAAGGTCTTTCCCATCCTAAAGGGTTCTATGATTCTGTGATCACCCCAATTGCCTAGAGACTCTTCCCCTAAGCCCAGCCTCATCATGCACAGCCACAAAAGGGAACTGGCAGCACAAACCCTATTTTGGCTACCAAGTCAGTGGCCACACGACCCCCACCATCTTCTCTGGAAGAGAGATATGCTTCACTCTAGGAACCATCTCAGAATGAGGTTCTCAGTAGGCTAATTACTGCTAATTGTGGCACTTGGCCATCGCTGATAGGGTATCAGTCAGATAAAGACCACTCAGCACAGGTAACTGGTAAATGTTGTCAGACCTGTGATGGGATGACTTGCCTTCTGGAGGGGTTATCTCTCCTGCCAAGAGCCCCAGGAACTGACCTCCTAAGGAGAATACAGTGGTCCTAAGGATATGTGGGTGGTAGCTGCGACTGGCGTGCTCCTCTAAGCCTTTTAGAAGGGATTTTAGTGAGTCAGGATCTGCAAGCAGTAGAGCAGCAAGCTGACATTCATTTTATAGTAATTATTTTTAAATTTACTTAATATGCAGTTTATTCTTTCGAGTGGTTTTCACTGTTGTGAATTTAGTACTGTGGAAAATGAACTTTTCATCATTTCTTCCCCTCTTTTTATCTTTTTTTTTCTTCCTTCTTTTTTTTCTTTGTTTGAATCCCACAGAGAAATAAATTCTGTTCTTTTAACAAATGTTGTATCTCATAGATCTTTTGTTATTTTTGATCTTCTATGCAAAATAAACCAGCTTCTTCACTGGCTTGAGCATGAGGCAGGAATTATCAACATCTGCTAAGCAACTTGGACAAGGTGTCGATGCTGTTCTGCAAGATTTTGGGAGAATTGCTTGATATTGAATGCTTGAAGATTTTGCAGCCAACCCAGAGCAAAGCCTTGCTTGTAGATGTGTAGATGTCGTGCTGAAGGACATGGTTTAGTGGTGATCTGGCAGTACTGGATTAACAGTTGGACTTGATGTCTTAAAGGTCTCTTCCAACCACAATGAACCTCTGATTCTGTGTAGCTTTTGGCTATGTGTATGTGACCACACATAGAATCATTAAGGTTGAAAAAGGCTTTCAAGGTCATTGAATCCAACTGTTAACCCAGCACCACCAAGCCCACCAATAAACCATGTCCCAAAGCACCACATCTACACAGTGTTTTAACATTTCCAGGGATGGTGGTTCCATCACTTCCCTGGGCAGCCTGTTCCAGGGCTTACCCACTATTTCAGTGAAGAAAACTTTCCTCACGCCCAACCTAAACCCTCCCTAGTGCAACTTGAAGATGTTTCTTCTAACCCTATTGCTTGTTACTTGGGAGAAGAGGCAGACTCCCACCTTAATCCAATCTCCTTGCAGGAAGCAGTGGATCACACTTGGCAGGTAAAACACAGTGGCACACAACGTCTGGCTGTGTCAGAACCTATGTGTTTTCTTGCACTCAAGAGCCTTGGTATTTGTGGTCAAAACTGAGAGAGCTTTGTTTGATGGATGAGGCAAGAGAACTTCATGGTTATCAAAGCCAACAGCAAGGCAACTCACACACCTGAGAAACCTGTTGGGCCCTCTGACCCAAAGCTTGGGATATTTTTCCACGTATGAGATATTCTGAGAGATTGATAGGTGGAGTGACAGAAAGAGTATTTCCTTCCTCAAGGTACCTCAGTCATCTGCTTTTCCTCTTACCCTGCAAGTCTGGTCCACTTTCAACTTGGTTTAAGTAACCAAAGTTTCTCAGCCTGTGACTGTAAAGCTCCTAACAAAGTCTGTGGCCAGCTCTTTCTTTGATAATTCCTTCCCCCTCATTTGTTTATCTCAAGTACTGAGCTTTGTTCCAGGCCCAAAACCAAAAGCCTTTCTACCCTGTTCTCTTCTTGACTTGTTGCAGATGTAATGAAATAAATCTTTAGAAAGAACAAACCTTCACTTCCTCTCTCCTGCCTGATTCACTCACAAACCCCAGCAAAGAAAAATAAATCACAACGTGAGCTCGCCCAATCTCAAAGAATGCCACGTCTGGTCCTGTAGGCCACCATTCAAACTGGACTGAAACAGCAGCATGGCCAAAGTCAAGGACCAACAAAAAAAGCTTGTGGTCAGCCTGATATGTGGCTGAAATGATAGTCATCAGCAGCTCTGCACTTTGTCTCCTGGGTACCAAAGGGCAGTGTGAATTACTGACTCTTCTCACAGCCCTACTGGCAGCTCTGCCTCTCTTGTCTCTCCTCTGCCACCCATCTAATGCATTTTAAACTGTTACTGGAAAAAAACCAGCTACAGAATATGTTCATTTTTTTCTAAATTTGCCATAACAGAGAGGTAGCAATGTACCTCCAAGGAGAATTTCTCCTTATTCTAAGAGATATGACCATGTAAGAATGATGTTGCTCTTCCATCAACCACTAAGGAAGCCTTGAACTGTATCTAAACACAACCTAGTTATGGTGGTTTACTAATCTGAGAGATCTCATCTATGTTCTCCTACTCTGCCCTAGCTCTGGGGTAAAACACAACAGCCTGAGGCTCTTCCATGTTCCCACTTCCTTTGCAACACCATGGTCTAGGAAAGGGCAGCCAGTCATAGTATCTCCACCATGGTT
This sequence comes from Eubucco bourcierii, assembly GCA_013396675.1. Lineage (NCBI taxonomy): Eukaryota > Metazoa > Chordata > Aves > Piciformes > Ramphastidae > Eubucco > Eubucco bourcierii. Next base: position 105,432 of record VWZE01003931.1, read on the forward strand.
ATTGCAATGGAAATAGGGCAAAAGTTCTTAAAAAGGGTTGTCTACATCTGCTTAACAGGATTCCAGTTGACATGGTCTAAGTTCAAGATAGACCTGGTTTTAAGCTGAGGAAAGTTGCAACTCTATCAAAGGGGTGATCTGGATTTACACCAGGTAGCATCCAACCTGTTGTTTTTTACATGATTCTTTCAGGGGTACTTGGGAGAAAATGAACAGAACCATTAACAGTGCTGAACTGAGAAGACATTTTGTTATCCCTCAAGTCTCAGACCACAGTGAGGAACTGTGAGTTTTCTTTCTTTTTTTTTTTTTTTTCCTTAAACAGGAGGTCTTTGCACATTTGAAACAATCTGTACAGTTAGCATTGAAGAAAGTGTAATTAGACACTAGGAGAACTGGAAGAAATTAACTCCAGCCACAGACTGTCACTCAGACTATTACTTAATAATACTTCCCAAATGTGCAAAGTACTTAGTTTTAGAATAACAGGAAAGAAGTATAACTTCTCAATGAGAGCAAAGAGTTTGGCCCAGGAAGCATGCATGGAAAAATCAAAAGCCGCTCTGCACCAAAGCCAGAAGATACTTGTCACCTGCTACCACTCAAGCGCTCCAGACTGAGATAAACCTGCTTGGTCATGGTGCTGGGCTGTGAAGGATGCAACCCATGGTCCATAGTCTCATGGTGCTTGAATGGCTGGAACGAAGTCAATGGGGTGCGACCGAACTGCGTGTGAGAAGATCGCCTTCGGTTTCCAACATGCCAAGGAAACCGCTAAGAAATTGCTGCTTTCCTCCTTCTCCAGCAGCAGGCAGGGCCGTTGACTCACCCCACACTACAGAGACCTGGCTAGAAAGAGATTATTGTGATTTCTACCCGTTTCTTGCCTCACTACAAAAGGCCCCATTCATCTGGGCTAATTTTGAAGGGAGAGCAAGGGGTATCAGTAGCATGAACTGTATCTGAGCGTCTCAACCGCATCGCAGCAAGCCACACTTGTTGGCCTGTCCAAGCTGGTGAAATAGATCTCTTGCATTTGAAGCTTTTTGAGTGGGTTGTTTCTCTGATTTTAAACAGAAGTATCTTTTCTGGTCATGGTAATTTTAAAAAGTACTGACGAAGCAGGGATGGGCATTTTCACGGCCAAAAAACCCCAAGAGGCCATTTGAAAAGTGGGGGGAAAAAAAGTTGTTCTTGTGGTAGGTGCATTTCTGCTGCTGCAACCAACATAGCTACACTCACCTACCTAAACACGGCCCACGTAGATACAGCAAGGATACATCTGAAACAGTAAATCTCTTGACTTATTTCAAAGTGTTGGGAAAAAAAAATATTGGGAAAAAAAAGTGATTTTTTGGTTTTTGTTTTTTTTTTTTTCCTAGAAGAAATCTCTTGACACTTCAAAATGGTGGGGGGAAAACATAATTTTTGAACAAGAAATCTCTTGACTTATTTCAAAGTGTTGGGAAAAAAAAATATTGGGAAAAAAAAGTGATTTTTTGGTTTTTGGTTTTTTTTTTTTCCTAGAAGAAATCTCTTGACACTTCAAAATGGTGGGGGGAAAACATAATTTTTGAACAAGAAATCTCTTGACTTATTTCAAAGTGTTGGGAAAAAAAAAAAAGAGTGGGTTTTTTCCTAGAAGAAATCTCTTGACATTTCAAAGTTGAGGAAAAAAAGGATTTTTTAACAAGAAATCTCTTGACTTATTTCAAAGAGCTGAGGAAAATTAAAAAAATGCATAAGAAATCCTTTGGTTTATTTCAAAATGTTGGGGAAAATACATTTTTAACAGTAAGAAATAGTTTGACTTACTTCAAAGTGCTAGGGAAAAATAAAATCTATTTTTTTTTTACAAGAAATCTCTTGACTTATTTCAAAGTGTTGGGGAAAAAAAAAAAGTGGTTTTTTTTTTTTCCTAGAAGAAATCTCATGAAATTTCAAAATGATGGGGGAAAATGAATCTTTTAACAAGAAATCTCTTGACTTATTTCAAAGTGCTGGGGGGGGAAAAAAAAGGCATTTTAAAAATAAGAAATCCTTTGGTTTATTTCAAAATGCTGAGAAAAATACATTTTTAACAGTAAGAAATCACTTTACTTATTTCGAAGTGCTGGGGAAATATAAAATCTATTTTTTAATAAGAAATCTCTTGACTTATATCAAAGTGCTGAGAAAAAAAATTACATAAGAAATCCTTTGGTTTATTTCAAAATATTGGGGAAAATACATTTTTAACAGTAAGAAATCATTTAACTTATTTCAAAGTGCTAGGGGAAAATAAAATCTGTTTTGTTTACAAGAAATCTCTTGACTTATTTCAAAGTGTTGGGGAAAAAAATGTGGGGTTTTTTTTTTTCCTTAGAAGAAATCTTCTGACATTTCAAAATGTTGGGGGAAAAAAAATTTATTTTTTAACAAGAAATTTCTCGACTATTTTTTAACAAGAAATCTCTTGACTTATTTTAAAGTGTTGGGGGGAAAAAAATTAAAAATAAGAAATCCTTTGGCTTATTTCAAAATCTTGAGAAAAATACATTTTTTTAACAGTAAGAAATCACATGCCTTATTTCAAAGTGCTGGGGAAATATAAAATCTATTTTTTAAATAAGAAATCTCTTGGCTTATTTCAAAGTGGTGGGGAAAAATAGAATCTATGTTTTAAAAAAAGAAATCTCCTGACTTATTTCAAAGTGCTGAGAAAAAGATCTTTTTCTTTTTTTTTAATTTAAAAAAACTCCAACACATATGATATCTTCTGTGCTTAATGACTAGTCTTCGTGGAGCACAACTGGGACTACCTGTGTGTGCAGGAGGAGCTGCAACGTGATTGCTTTCAGTGGAGGATGACTGTAGGTTATAAATAAAACATATGAGGTTGCCAGTTGCAAAATTTTAAAGTGATTTCATCTGTATTTGGGTGATTATCTCTATGGTAGGGAGTTAGAACTAGATGATCCTTGAGGTCCCTTCCAACCTTACCATTCTATGGTTCTATGATTCTGTATTTGGGTGATTATGTCTCTCTGAGTGGCTCATTTAAAACATTAATTAAAAAATTACTTCTATTTCTCAGTGTGCAAAAATGGTTGCCAAAGAATTTTGTCCTCTTCTTCTTGTAGTCCAGGGAGCCTGTGGAGGCAAAGCTCAGGTTTCAATGTTGTCTCCAATTGATGGGGAAGTCCTTGGTGAAAGCTACCCATGAAGTGTCATTCTAGAGACGGAGTGGAAGGTGTCAAGAAAGAAGAGGAGGAGGGAAAAAAAGGAAATAAAAAGAAAAAAAAAAAAAAAAAAAAAAAAAAAAGAAACTCAACAGAAAAAAATCCGTCACCTCCTAAATCACAGTGACCATTTCAGCATAGTGTTTACACAGGGTAGTAAAAATAAATTGCCTGAGACTGATTATACCCACATGCCACTCGGCAGGCAGCAGGGACATCCCGCGGCATCGGAAACCAAACACGAGGAAACACGTGCCAGTGGCAATCACCGTCAACGCGACAGCGTCAGAGGCAGCACTGCTTTCTCTCCAGCCTCAATAAGTGGAAGCAGCAGTAGCAAAAAGGATGTGTCAGTCCTCCCCACCAGTCATATCTGATCATCCGAGTGGTAGCTTTGGAGGCCACCACAGATGTGGAGTCCTACGAGACAGGCTGCCCAGGGGGGTGGTGGAGTCGCTGTCCTTGGAGGCATTCAAAAAATACAAAGACGTGGCACTTTGGGACACAGTTTGATGGCTGTGTTGGTTTGAGTTTAAGTTTCCCAGAGGACTCAAAATATAGCTAACAGAAACCAATACATTGCTAATAGGATGCCTTCCCCTTCCCTTCCCTTTTTGGAAAGAAAGGAATTAGATGTGTGGAGAGAAGGGGTAAAACACCCAAAGAACAGTCTTGCTTTGATTTGGAAGTTAAAAGAAAAAAAACATTTAACAATAAATAAAAAGTATTTATGGCAAGGGAGTTACAGATAGGTATAGAGAAGGGAAAACAAGATTTTATATATTTAAAAAAAAAAAAAAATATATATATATGCACACAACCAGATTGAAGACAACAGATGGAGGTAGATTCAGGAACTTTAACAATAAACAAAAGGTATTTAAGGTAGGGGAGTTACAAATAGGTATAGGGAAGGGAAAATGAGATAATATATAGAGAGAATAATAGAATGGTAAGGTTGGAAGGGACCTCAGGGATCATCTAGTTCCTACCCCCTGTCATAGGCAGGGACACCTCCCACTAGAACAGATCACTCAAGGACTCCTCCAACCTGGCCTTGAACACCTCAAGGGAGGGAGCAGCCACAACCTCCCTGGGCAACCTGTGCCAGAGTCTCACCACTCTCACTGCAAAGAACTTCCTCCTAGCATCTAGTCTAAATCTCCCCTCTGCCAGTTTAAACCNATCTATATCTATATCTATATCTATATCTATATCTATATCTATATCTATATCTATAGCTGTATCTATATCTATATCTATATCTATATCTGTAGCTATAGCTATATAACCAGATTGATGGGAACAGATGGAGGTAGATTCAGGAATTTTAACAATAAATAAAAGGTATTTAAGGTAGAGGAGTTACAAATAGGTGTAGGAAAGGGAAAACAGGATACAAAATTTATCTATACAACCAGATTGATGACACTGGATGGGGGTAGATTCAGGAATTTTAACGATAACCAAAAGGTATTTAAGGTAGAGGAGTTACAAATAGGTATAGGGAAGGGAAAATAAGATACAAAATACATATACAACCAGATTGATAACACTGGATGGAGGTAGATTCAGGAAGGGATGTCCACTCTGTGGTAGAAATTGGCCATGTGATAAGACAAGAGCACCAGGAACAAAGGGTGGTATCAAGCAGGTAGTCAGGTCAGGAGCAGAGAGAAACAGGAAGTTCCTCTGCTTATACAGGGGCTCAAGACAGGAACTAGGAGTGGGCTAAACACTACACCTGAGGTCAAGCAGACCTGGGGTCAAGTTCTTACCACTCCCCCCACCCAGGAGGGTTAACCCTTTACAATGGCTATGGTGGTGTCGGGCTGACAGTGACCTTAAAGGCCTTTTCCAACTGAAATGACTCTTTGATTCCATGCCTCAGGGCTGTCAGGAGTATCCTCTTCCTCATGTTCGAGCTGCTCAAGGTATGGGCAGCAAGCAGCTGTTTTGATCAAAACAAGTAACGTAAGAAGACGAAGATGAACGCGGTGCTGTTACAGTTGTAATGAGTCACAAATGCTATTTTGATGGTTGTCTTTGAAAGAAATACACAAACCCCAAGCGATCCAATTAAAGATCTCCAAGGCTTTGTAATCAGCAGGGCCACAGATGAAGACAAATCTACATTCATGTGGCAGAATGCATGAGTAGCTTTCCCATTAAAATAGAAAGAAAGTAGAGAAAAAGCTGATTTAAGGAGCTTTGTCTCTAATGATAGTAGGGCAAGACACTGAAGGACCCACGTGAGAAAAAGACTGTGCTTAAATAAAGCACAGAGGGGTCTGAAGCGGTGTTGATGGTTTAGCAATTCATGCATTACATTACCTATGTCTGCTTAACACTCAGCACATCTCCAAGGGGTCCTTTGGCAAATGCAGTTTGGAACAAGAAAAGGAAGAAACTCGCAGAGAGTCAAAGATGCCAACAGACAGCTAGAAATGTGCACTCAGCTTGATTTCCGAGGCTGTTTCTGAGCTTCCCGAAGCCCAGGAGGCAGAAGGAGCCTTTGAAACCGAATCTTTAAACCAAAGAACTAGGACAGGTCATTCAGCAAAAGGGGTTTATTTTTGGCAAGCAAGCCTGGAGAAAGTGAGCATTTCTGACCTAAGTGTGCATGGGGCTCTGACCACCTGGGGCCAATCTGCTCAGAGGAGCAGGAAACACCATGAGGCTCGACCTGGTAGAAATAGCTACTGTTTCCTTTGTGTCCTACCAGCACCGTGCCTGTAAGGTGCACAGGATCCTGCACTCATCCAAGATTCACTGCAAGGCATCAGGGAAATGGTGAGAGGGCAGATTAATCCAGTTTACTCTGAAGAAGTCCATGATTAATGCAGCTTGGATGGTGCTGTAGGAAGGGGGATGGTTTAAAAAGATGGAAGGAAGTCTGTGGCTGTCCTTAGTTGATACTATATATGGTATTTGGTCAGTTCTCCTTTAGGAGCTGCAGCCAGAATTGCATTTTTATTGTATTTCTTTTTAAAGCATGAAAAAAAGGTCAAATGGTTTCACCACTCTCAAAGAGCCTGTGGTGATGGATAATACTGCAAGTGGCAGCTGCTGAATTTTGAGTCCTGGGAGCTGTCACAGGGGTTGTACAGGGGTTGTGCCCCTGTTTGCCCTCTACCAGACCAGCAAGCCCTTAGGCTAGGTGACATGTCTGCTCCTACACCCTTGGGTGTCCTCCAGCCCCGGTTTTGACCCAAGTAGACTGGCTTGGCATGGAATAGTGTTGTGTTTGACCCATGAACCTTCTGGATTGGAGCCGTGGAGGGGATAGCCATGGGCTGATAGGAGCCAAAGCTCTGAGGAAGGAAAGATTCTTTCAGTGGCTGTTACTGATTCCCTTTGCAGAAGTTACAGCAGAATGCTGGCAGTGCCAGGATCTGCATGGGCAGCAACTGCAGATGTTTTGGTCAGCCAAAGAGGTTACTCCTAGGTGATGAGATAACTGAGAGCCAGGTACCAAGAGAGGAACAGGGCAACCAGTGAGAAAAGAGTGCCTGCCCTTGCAAATCTCTGCCTACCCTGGAGAAGTCCCAGAGGACCACAGCTCCTTTGCTGTCCCATCTTATTACCAGAAAAACCATAAACTCAACTTTACCTCAGCTTCCTGAAATCCCAGGGCTCCTTTCATCCTGTGTGATAGCTCAGGCTCATTTAAAGGGCTGAAGCTTTGCTAGCAGAACAGGTCCACTGCTGATTCACACCCCTAACTGGCCGCAGCGTGACTCACCTCCTCCCCAGTAATCATTGTTAGAGGTCCAAAGCACGCGGGGTCTGCAGTTTTTGCAAAGCCCGACAGCCCTTTCCCTCTCTGATCCAACTGGGGCTGATAACCAGCACAGCTGAAAGTGTAGGAACATCCCCCCCCCTTCCCTCCACTCCCCTTTTACATCTGCTCTACATTTGCATCTCAGAAATTAGAGAACTTAGTTATGCAGTATTACATAGCTCAGGCTGGAGTATGGAACTGATTGGGTATTCAAGCTAAATAAGACGAGTTTAAAGATCTTTCCAGGAAATTGAGTAGAACACCCAAACTGACATTCAGTATTAAATATTATATTTGTGCAGTTGCTCTTTCTAGCCCGTTGGCACTGAACATCTGGGAGCACAATTTATAACATACAGAAACTGAATACCTGCTCAAAATCATGCTCATCAGAGCTCAGAAATTAAAATATTACTCTGCACTCCCCAAGCCAGTCCATTCCTAAAAGGTAAGGCTATTAAAATATGATTAGTTGAGCAGTATCTGGTCTCAGAAATGTCATACACCATTACAGCTGAAAAGACCTTGATGCAATACCATTGACAAAGTCCTCTGCTTGATCAGCGGCAAGATGTCAAGGAAAGAACCTTGCAAACAGTTTCTTTACCACCAGGAACATAATTAAAAGGAAAAGTGTGTGTGGTGTGTGTCTTTAAGCACTTGAATGTGCAGATTGGGGGGTCTTGGGCTCCTTTTTAGGGTGACAAAGAGCTGAAAATTTGCACAGGTCTTCTGATGGGAGAAGAGCTTCACCGTCCTTTGCTGCCTCGGGCATGTGTTGCCTCATCATCTTCACCTAGGATAGAGGTGGGGATCATCTGCTGCCACAGCTATCACAGCTCCCTGTTCCCAACACATCCACATTTCCAAGAGCTCTTCATGGGTGGTCAGGATTGCACTTCCACCCCCCTCCTTGCCTTGCTGGAGAATAAAATCCAAACAACCACAGAAAACCTGCAGAGACTGGGCTCAGGTTTGGGTAATTATAATTTTCTTCTGCTTCTTGCAACAACAGTAAGAATATATATATTTAAATATATATATTTATTTATATAGATATATTTAAATATATATTTATATATATAGATACAGACACACACACACACACACACACACACATATACATATATATATATATAAAAATTCTTTGTAATCTATGATCATCTCTCCTAATGAGGCAGATTGACCTAATCAGGTCAGCATTGCACAGCGTTAATCACTGTAAGCATTTCTGTGCCAAAACCCTCTGCAAGGGCAAATCATCCCATGGGTAGGACTCAGTCGAGGTAGGGGTTGGCACCTAATACTTCATTCCCAGCACCCATGAGTAGAACCCTCCAGGTCTGGGCTGCTCCCAGATCCAGCAGAAACTTCTCTTAGGGGCTGGCCAAGAGGTTTCAAGGCAATTGCCTGCCCTGGAAAAGTCAGTCAGAGGCACTGATCTGTTGGTGCAATTACAACAGCAACAAAATGCCCCCCGAGCCAGCCCTTGCTCCCAGTAATTGAAGACATTTCCCATAGGTGGGTGGCACATTTTTTTCCCCAAGCCTGGCTGCACTAAACCAGACATCCCAGTAAGATGTAATTTTGCAAAACCAAGGCAATTTTTTTTTTTTTTTTTAAGGTCCTTGTGACTGAGGCCAGGAGAGGTCCCAGCCCTGGTGCCCTCACTTTGCTGCTCTCTGCCTGCCATACGCCCGCAGAAATCTCCTTTTCATGCCAAGTCCCGGTGGGAGCTGCTGCTCCCTGGCTTTGTCAGGCCTTATTACTCTGTGTTTTCACACTTATCCCCAAGGTGTTGAACTCGCCCTGAAGGTTAATTAGTAATTTATTGTGCTGTCATCAGTCGGAGGCTACTAATGGCTTCAATTTAGCCCCAGGGCTTTTGGTTTTTACTTGGTTTTTTTTGGGTGTCTATTTCTTTCTTCTTTTCTTTCCCTCTCTCCCCTTCCTCCTGCCTGCTTTGGGAGAGCTGAGGGTTGCAGTGCATGGAAAAAAAGGCAGATCTACTCAGAAAAGCGCTTGGCAATAAGTTTCATAGGAGCAGCTGAATGTGCCCCATCTCTAGCTTCAGGAGAGGATTCTGGTGGTCCTGTATCCCTGACCTCAATAGTAAAGAAGCAATTTCATAGAATCATGAAATCATGAAATGGTTTGGGTTGGATGGGACCTTTCATCTACTTCAACCCCCCTGCAGTCAGCAGGGACATCTTCACCTAGAACAAGCTGCTCATAACCTTCTCCAACCTGCCCCAGAATGGCTCCAGGGAGCGGGCACCTACCACCCCTCTGGGCAACCTGGGTCAGTGTCTCATCACCCTCAGGGTAAACTATTTCTTCCTTCTCTCTATTCTATATCTCGCTCTTTCAGTGTCCTTGTCTTGTCACGAGAGGCCCTGCCAGAAAATGTGTCCCCATCTTCCTTATTAGCCCCTTTAAGTATTGAAAGGCCACAAGAAACTCTCCCCAGAGCCTTCTCTTCTCCAGGATGAACATGTAAAAGAATTTACACAGAACTGTAGACCATAGGGTGTTTTGTGGTGCTCTTAAATGCCCAGCTTGAAGCAACATCCTTTGGACAGCTTTTTCCAAGGCAAGGTGGCCCCGGAGCACAAACCTGGGCCATAGTGTGCTGTGTGGGAGGTTTCTGTGGTTGTCAGCATCTCTTTCTCCCTCAGCAGGATAGGAAATCATTTTGGTTGGAGAAATCTAAACCAGTTTCACTCACTGAGAAATCTGTGAGAGACCAGAGGTGGACACACCAAGCCCATCACCCCGATATCTAGGTGCCTGGTTTTGGCACACATGGCTGCGAAGCTTGGCTGGCTTGGTAAAGAACTGTGATTTGACCCAGCAAAGAGTGGGGCTGGAGGATACAGGGGAATGGATCTATTTTGGCCTCCAGCATGCCTCAGTGTCCCTGTCTATTCACACAATGGCTGTGCAGCTCACCTCGCCCACGTACACACAACCCACCTCCCAAAAAATGTTCCACTCATCTGCCCCAAAACACTTCACCCACCCCAAAACCCCTCCACCCAGCCAGATAAGACTTAGGTGCTGTCCCCTCAGCAAGGCCTTTTCATCCTGCCCTCCAACGCTTCCATGAGTTTTGCTCCATCTATAATGTGGATGATGAGTAGAGACAGCGCAGGGACAGCGTTCCCCGCTGTGTCTCTCTGTGTCCCCATCAGTCCTGTCTTGCCTCATGGAGCTCCTCTTGCAAAACAGCCACACACCGATTTTTTTTTGGAAGATAACCACGTTTCCTGTGTTTACACAGGCCCTTAGGTAATGGTTGTGGACAGCAGGGTAAGGGCATGTGAGGTGCTGCTGAGGACTGGCTGGAGTGGCTGTCCCAGTTCCACAGCCTGTGTCCAGGTCAGGAAGGCTGGGGTGGAAACATACCACAAGGGCTGAGCTGAGAGGGATGCAGGGACAGGCAGCAGTGGGTGACCTCACCTCACCAGCCCTTCACAGCATGGGCACTGGGGATGTGAGGACAGCAAAGAGAGGAGCTGTGCCTGAGTGTTACTGGGGCTGTGATCCCGGTGCATTGTCCCCAGGGATTCATGCAGGAGAGGGATTGGGTGATTTTAGGAAAAAAGGGAAGCAATCTCATCAAGCATATGGGTTGAGAGTTTTCAACCAAGAGGTTGCAACAAATCCCCTGTGATGTGTCTGAGTGGCCGAGCCCAGACCCAAAGGAGTCCAGGAGCAATGGGATGCCTGCAGCCTGGTGGGTCGCTGGACCCATGCTGGGGCTGAGGGACAAATCATTCCAAGAAGGGAGGTGGCAGATGTATTTCTCCAAATCTTGTGACTTATCAGCCAGAAAGGAAAAAAGGTAGGGACATTTCTTTGGATTTTGATTTAAAAAGAAAACACACACACACACACACACACAAAAATCCCACCCGTATTTAATTCTTCACCTTCATACAAACGCATGTGGATTCCTGGGGTAACATCTGCTATTTCCCTCCCCTGTTTAATTTATGTCCGTTAACTTTAGGGCTAAGGACAGTTTATGGAAAAAAACACCTGCTTTCTCCTACTCCCAGGGCAAGGGTGGAATTTGCTCTGACTCTGCATCCTAAATAAAGCTCCGTTCCAGGCCCCGATGATTCATGGCGCGGCTCACGCACACATGCCTTATGTTAGGAGGCCCTGTCAGGACGCTCATGCCCCTTCTGAGGTGGAGGACTCAAGCACAGGCTCATTTATACACAGCACCAGGGCTTTCTGCAGAGCCCAGGGGAAACCTGAGCCCTGGAACTGGCTGTCTTGGAGTTGGGAGATGGCCATGCCATGTGTCAGCCTCTTGCAGAAAGGTGTGGGGAGCTCTGTCTGCATTAAAATTATAGAAGGGTTTGGGCTGAAAGGGAGCGTTCAAGGTCATCTATTCAAAAGGGAATATCTTTGATTAGAGCAGGTTGCTCAAAGCTCCAAACCACCTGGCCTGGACTGGTTCCATGATGGGGCATATTCCACATCTGTGGGCAACCTGGGCCCGTGTCTCACCACCCTCTGCATGCAAAAACTTTTCCTCCTATCCGTTCTTTTAGTTTAAACCATCATCCCATGCCCTGTCATAACAGGCCCTGCTAAAAGTTCTGTCTGCATCATTGTTATTGGCCCCTGTAAGTACTGAAAGGCCACCAAAAAAGTCTTCCTGGAGTGCTCTCTTCTCCAGGCTGTACAAACCCAGCTCTCTCAGGTTGTCTCATGGAAGAGAGGTTCCAGCCCTTGGAGCATTTCTGTGGTGTCCTCTGGCCCCACTTTAACAAGTCCACATCTCTCCTGTGCTGAGGACTCCACAGCTGGACCCAGCACTCCAGATGGGGTCTCAGCAGCACACAGGAAAGGGGCAGAATCTTCACCTTCCATCTGGTGCCCACATTGCTGGGGATCAGCACAGGACAAAGTTGGCTCTGAGGTGTGAGTACATGTTGGCAGCTCATGTTCAGCTTTTTGTCCATCAGCACCCCCAAGTCCTTTTCCTCAGGGCTGCTCTCAGTCTTCCAGATTTATTGGGACCTCTGTAAAACCACCCAGTGCTGGCTGCCCACCTGTTTTTGCTACATCCCACACTTACACCAGTGTGCTCCATCCTTCCCACCTCTTCTCTAAGTGCACATGCACCAAGCTAAATCTTCTCTACATGCACCAAGCTACATCTAACCCTCACTCAGCTTTCTCAGCAAGGCTATATCTCAGCCCTTTGACACGGGTCCCTGGTTCTGCTTCTATCATTATAAAAGATTGTCTTTCCATGATGAAGCTTTCACTCATGGATGCTTGTCAAGACTGAAAAAAAAAAAATCAAAATAAAAGGAAAAAAAAATCAAAATGAGAGTTGTTGGCAGCAAATGGAAGATAAAACCTGGCTGCTCATCCAAGCTTGTATTTGGAAACTGATAGCCAGCAGTCAAGCAGCATGCAAAGACCCCCCACGTAGCAAACCCCTCCTGGTCCAGAGCACAGTGGAGGATGTATGGATGGAGCTGGGGTGGCTTCGCCCTTCTCCAGTATCCCCACCACGCACCCCAGCAGCAGGGTGAGGGGAGGTTTGCTGGCTCTGACGGTCTCTTCACAGGGGGAGCAAAGCAAGGTGGTGGTGGGGGGTTGGAGAAGCTGATGACTAATCTTGTAACCTTTCCTTTTAGTGTTTAAGAGAACCTAAGTCTGTTTACAATAAAACGGAGTGATATTTTTCATCCTTCCAAATGGAACAAGGATTATATAAACAAAGTAACCTCAGACACAGCAAACACCTGTTGAAGGGAACCGGCTTGAGAAGACATGCAAAACCTATCTGTCTATCTATCCAGGCCTCCTGTTGACTTGTGGTCAAGTTCAAGTTGAAGTGCATGGCAGAGATCTGCTGATGGGAGAAAGCTGTGATAAGCAAAAGCATTAGCAAATGTCCAGGGTTTTTGCTTGGGAAGTTAGTGAATGAGCAATGAAAAGCTTTCTACTTCTTGAAACCAAGGAGTTAAGGTCTGTGTGTTCCTAGATGATTTTCCAAATGGATTGGGGCAGGTTTTCCTGTTCACAGAATCACAGAATATATCTGGTTGGAAGAGACCTCAAAAGTCATCCAGTTCAACCCTTGACCCAAGGACTGAAGAGTAAACACTAAACCATGTACCTAATCGCCAGGTCCACATGTTGCTTGAACACCCCCAGGGATGGTGATTCCACCATAGCCCTGGGCAGACCATTTCAATGTTTGATAACCCTTTCAGTGAAGAAATATTTCCTAATATCCAGCCTGAACCTCCCCTGGCACAGCTTGTAACCATTTCCTCTAGTCCTGTTGCTCATTGTCAAGGAGAAGAGGTTGCCCCCTACTTGTTCCAACCCTGCCTCAGGTAGCTGCGGAGAGCAATAAGGTCTCCCCTCAGTCTCCTCTTCTCCAGTACCTCTTCTTCTTTGGTACCTCACTTCCAAGAAGAGACCTCAAACTGGGAAGTTATGGAATAACCTGTCACAAATCTCCCTGTCTTCCTTCCACCCTTTGGCTCAGGTTTGAGTCCTGCACCAAAGCATGTAGACACTCACTTCATTCACACTGCTGTGGTTTTGAGCTTTGCCCAAACCAACCAAGCTGAATTCAACCATGTCCACCTAATCCCACAGGCTGGATTTGAATACTTTAAGTCTTTCAGTTTTAATGATGTCTCGTGGTTGTGAGCTAATTATGTATTTCTTACCACAACATGAGGTCACATCACATCTTTACTAACTGTAGACCAAAGGTAACTAAATCAATTATGTCATATGATTCTATTTTGCATTTGCTTCACCAGGAACCTGAGAAGAACCATGGCAGGAAAGCCCTACATCTGAAAGTCACTCCTGGGTTTAGGACAAGCTCTAAAGCAATGTAGAGAGAAATCTTTGCTCAACCTGTTGTGCTGGCAATGGCTCTAAACATTTTTGGAGATTGCACCAGGAGGTGTTCTGTGTTTCAGCTGCTTGCTGGAAGTTGAAGCCTTTGCAGACCACAGCTGTAGCAGCATTTGAGCCATGGAAGACCACCCTTCTGCAGACCTGTCTCTGGATTGAGCCCACAGCTGAATGTTTTCTAGCATCTGGTATCTTCCTGTGAAATACAGAAGACATCAGCAGTAGATGTGCTTGATGACTTCTTCTATTGTGGCATTTCATTAGAGTTGAAGAAACAAGCTCAGGTTTTTCCAAAACGGAACAGGAGGAAGGTGTGTCATCCTCCATTCCCCTCTTCCCTGAGAAGTGGTATTCCCTGTGAGCCATGAGACCAGGAATTTCCAAAGCTATTGTTCAAACCCATGACAATTTCATCCTTGTTACAACTCTTTTCCTTTTCCCATCCCTTCAAGAGCAAGGCAAAGAAATACAACCATTCCCAGCACACCGTGGAGTAGATTTCTCCACTTGCGTAAATCAGCGTGGCTCCACCAATGCCATGAACACATGCCAACAGACACCTATCCAGGAATCTGGTCTCTTATTATTTAATACCTCAAATTTCACTAGTCTTCCCTAGATGAGGATGAGGAATGCTTCAGCAAACTACCTGTTTATCTGACATCCCATCCCAGAGGATAAATTGCCATCGTGGGACAAGGCTCATCGGAAACGTGCCTGATAAAGCACAAAGTAAAATGTCATCTGCCGCTGTGTGTGCACACGGTTGTAATTCTTCTGGAGGCTGTGCTTGAAAGCTGGGTTTCCACCTTTAATTGGAGTGGTTGCCTTGCCTTTCCTGTGCTCTGGAAGTACGTGCTGACAGGCTGTGTGTAATGTCATGTCTCTGCTTTAAACCCAGTTCCAAGCTTGGAAATCCAGCAGGCTGGATGGAGGAGAGGGGAGGAGGTTGATTTTACTTTTTAAAGCGTTTGGGTTTGGTCCTAACCTAACAGACACGTTGAGACAGATGGTTAATAATTAAGATGATTAATAATTAACATGATTTCTCAGCATAGGAGAGACATGGACCTTTTGCAGCAGTGCCAGAGGAGGCCACAATAATGATCTGAATCTTGGAACCCCTCTGCGTTGAGGACAGGCTGAGAGAGCTGGGATTGTTCAGCCTGGAGAAAAGAAGGCTTCAGAGAGACTTAAAAGGGCCTATAAGAAAGATAGGGACGGGCTTTTTTAGCAGGGCCTCTTGTGACAGGGAAAAGGGTGATGGTTTTAAACTAAAAGAGTGAGATTCAGACTAGATAGAAGGAATCTAATTTTCTATACTGAGGGTGGTGAGACACTGACCCAGGCTGCCCAGAGAAGTGGTAGAAGTCTTCTAGAAAGGGATAGAAAATATATACCAGGTATTGTACATTTTCCCTGTGAAGTGTCTTCTCCATGTGAAAGAGAAGTGTTCCTGGAGGGGTGCTGACTGCCTGCCAAACTATGTCCCTACCCAGGAACTGCTGTGTCCTACTAGCTCCTCCAACCATGTTTCGCAAACACCTCAAGTCTTGTTTTCCAGCAGACACAAGTTTGAATAAACAAAATTAATGTGGCATGGTCCCTTTGGACTTCAGCTTTAAATCTCCAAGTCTTTAGAGTCTCAACTGTTTTCAGCTACATCATCTATATTGAACTGGTCCTGAAATCACAGCAGTGCGTTGAGCGATCCCTCTCCTGCTTGGTTTCACGCAGCCTCCATTTATCCTGCAGCAAACCTGCCTTGTTCCTGTGCTTCTTCCCTAGACCACCAACAAGGAAGCAGATCCTTGCAAATGGTAACTTCCTCCAAAATCTACCTTCTTTAGCCTTTCCTCATTTGGCTCCACCTCACTAGGTTGCACTTTCATCTAGCCCTTCATCACTACTATTCCTCACTGCCTACCAAATCTGTGGGGAGCAGTGAAGGGCAGTATTTCACCAGGACACTTGTTACCATGAGGTATCAAGCCTTGGCCACAAGTGTCCCTTCTTAAGTCCTACTTGCATATCTTACTTGAAGATAGCAGTAGCTAATAAGCAAACAATGGTAATTTGGTTTCCTGGGGCATACTTTCTGGTCTGTTTCTTCCATTCCTGGGAAACCATAGAATGCATTGTGTTGGAAGGGACCTTTCAGGGTCATCTAGTCCAACCTCCTTGCAGCAAGCAGAGCCATTCCCAACTAGATCAGGTTACTTGGGGCACCATCGAGACTGACTTGGAATATGTTTAGGGATGGCACCTCCACCATCTCCCTGGACAACCTGTCCCAGTGTTCCACCACCCTCATAGTAAAAACTTCTTCCTAATGTCCAACCTAAACCTACCCTGCTCTAGTTTAAAATCATGTTGGAAAGGAGACAGTAAGCCACACAGCTCTTAAAGTTTCTTTTTTTGTGAAGAAACATGGCTTTTCATCTTTAAATAATTATTCAACTTAATATAGCTGCTTTATGGGGTTCCAATAACAGCCAAGCACTATCTCATAACAGTGACACATTTTCTTATCCAAGACTATCCATATCTCTTGCAAAAACACACCGCTGAGGGCTCTTAAATATTTATCGTGTCCCCAAAAGAGAGATAGGGCTGGTATCAGTAGATTTGTGCCAAGGCTCACATCCAGGTTTGGAGCCCAAGTTCTCAGCTCATCTTGTACTTTCTAGAAGGGTCAAATCTCAGCTCCAAGAGCTAGCCTCTCGGCTCGTCTCACAGGTCTTCCCTGCATAGCGGTTGGAAAGCAATCTCCTCCTATCTTTGGGATTTCACTTGGGTGAACTGAAGAGACCAATGACACATGGGGGATCCAGCACATCCTTTCAGTCCTGTGGGAGTTCCCAATGGACAAGAGGATGACAGGGTGCCCTATGGTCCAAAGTCTCAGAAGCAGCAGGAAAGATATGGTTGTAAGTTCAGCTTTCAGTTTCTAATGTGACATTGCAGGATGGACGTGCTATAGATCGGATTGAACCGAATTTTGATCCCACTTCCACTGATTTTGCAACGTGGGAAGAAGCACAGACACAAGCCAAGTCATTCCTCTATAAACAAGAACAAAATCAAGTGGATGGAACTTGGACCTGGATGAGGGTGCTCAGATCCAACTCGCTGGCTTGAGCTTTCCTGTAACTAACATCCAACTTGGGAAAGGAGAGCAGCAGAGCTTGCTTGACTTTCTCTCCTTTCCCAGCCTGTCCAAGGAGTCATTGTTGTCCCAGGCAACAGCCATGGTTTCTAACACTCAGTGCTCTCTGTACTTATACACACACACACACTCCCTCAAGGTCACCTTTTGGCTGCTTCTTCTCCACCTCCTGGAGTCCAGCATTATCTCTGCTGTTTGTTTCCAACTCTAACACATTCTTGATTTTTTTTGTCTTTTCAGATAACATCAAAACTTCTTCCAAGCTACTTTGGAAGTCTTCCCACCAGTACCTTTTCCAGCTGTGGGGAGATGTATGGATCATGTATCTCAAGAGACTGGCTGTGGGCACAGTATAATAATGCCAAAGCGTTATACATAAAATTGGACAAAGGCAGCTCTAAATTAATAGCAGTTCAAAATATGTCAATACATTCAGTTTGATTACTAGGGTGTTAAATACCCAAACTGAAGGTACAGGTTAAGAAAACAATCTCTGTCTGAAAGAAGATAACATCTCCCCAAACTGCCTTATGCAAATTCCTGATGGGTGGGTTGGCTGCCTGAGGATGGAATTCCACACTTCAGTGTCTTTTGCTGGTTTCCAGGCACTAAGAGAGGAGCCAACTACTGTAAGCCAGATTAAAGCACTAAGGGCACCCCACCTACCCTGCGGGCAGATAAGGGTATCTTCTCAAAACAGACAACATCATAGAATCATAGAATGGTAAGGTTGGAAGGGACCTCAAGGATCA
>VWZE01003931.1:130166-152493 GCA_013396675.1 Eubucco bourcierii
TCTATGAACAAGACCTGTAGCAGAATTAAGTCCCTGTAAGAAGTTTGGATAATGTCACCCTCAAATGATGCAACCTCAGGAGCATGTGAACCCACTGGAGAGCAACATCCTTTATTTGTGCTTTACAAGGACAGCCCAGAGACAGTGGGGACAGACACACTGAGGACCCCCCTCAGCATCTGCCTTCCAATTAGCATGGCCAGTGTGAGGTTCATGTGCTGGGTCAAGGCAAGGACCAAACATCTCTGTGACAACAGCACAGCTGTAAGGTCCTTCTCCAGTTTTCCTAAGGTCAGCGGATAGAATCATAGAAGCATGGAATCATAGAATCAACCAGGTTGGAAGAGACCTCCAAGATCATCCAGTCCAACCTAGCATCCAGCCCTAGACAATCAACTAGACCATAGCACTACATGCCTCATCCAGTCTTTTCTTGAATACCTCCAGGGATGATGACTCCACCAGCTCCCTGGGCAGCCCATTCCAATGCCAATCACTCTCTCTGTGAAGAACTTCCTCCTAATATCCAGCCTAGACCTCCCCAGCACAACTTGAGACTTGAGACTGAGAACTGAGTCCCCTTGTTCTGTTGCTAGTGGCCTGGGAGAAGAGACCAACCCCACCCAGCTACAACCTCCTTTCAGGTAGTTGTAGACAGCAATTGGGTCACCCCTGAGCCTCCTCTTCTCCAGACTGCACATCCCAGCTCCCTCAGCCTCTCCTCACAGGGTTGTGTTCCAGGCCCCTCACCAGCTTTCTCACTGACTTCAGAGATTGAATTTAGGGCCACAAGAAGCATATAGGTGGCATTAGCCCATTTTTCCATGCTGCACAACAAATATGGATGCAACAGCAGATTGCAAAATCCAGTTCTGCCTCATGGAGAGGATCTTCAGCTCTTAATTACCTGATCGTCTCCAGCTCCTTTCAGTTTGGCTGTGACCCTGCACTTGAGTAAGTCTGTTTTAGCTCTGACAGTCTTCAGTCTTCCAGGGTCTGAAGGGGGCCTACAGGAAGGCTGGGGAGGGATTATTTACAAAGTCTTGCAATGACAGGACAAGGGGCAATGGATTTAAAATGACAGAGGGAAGATGTAGACTGAATATTAGGAGAAAGTTCTTTCCAGTGAGGGTGGTGAGACACTGGCACAGGTTGCCCAGGGAGGTTGTGGCTGCTCCCTCCCTGAAGGTGTTGAAGGCCAGGTTGGATGAGGCTTTGAGTGAGCTGTACTAGTGGGAGGTGTCCCTGCCTATGGCAGGGGGTTGGAACTGGATGATCCTTGATGTCCCTTCCAACCTTACCATTCTATGATTCTATGACTCAGATCAAGAGGTTCATGCTCCACCCCTCTTCCCACCAAACTGTCCTCAGCTCTTATATCCACTGCCAGAATATCTTCAGTCCCAAATGAAGCAGCCACTGGCTTTGAGTGACAGGTGACAGTCTCTCCAGTTGACAGCATGAGCACAGGACTTTTACACAAGACAACCCAAAGGCTAAGCTTCCACTGACAAGATTTCAGCTTGATGGGGCCAATACAGTAGAGACAAATTCAGGGTCAGGGTCAGGTGTTAGATCATCATAGAACAGTAAGGTTGGAAGGGACCCCTCAAGGATCATCCAGTTCCAACCCCCTGCCATAGGTAGGGACACCTCCCACTAGCACAGCTCACTCAANCGTAGGCCCCCTTCAGATACTGAAAGGCTACTATAAGGTCTCCTTGAAGCCTTCTCCAGGCTGCAGAGCCTCAACTCTCTCAGCCTGTCCTCATAGGAGGATCATCTCCCTATGATTTCTTTGCAAGCTGAAAAAAAAAACTAAACAAAAAGCCTCTTTGACACCTTGGTCCTTACAAGGACTCAGAGTTGCCATATGTTTATTATGAGAGGTTAGTCCTTTTTTCTTGGAAATTTCTGCTTTGATTCATTTAATGATTAATAAGGTTGCTGAAAGCAAAATGAGGGCAAAAGGCTGCTTGGTGGTTGAAAGCCTA
Organism: Eubucco bourcierii; assembly: GCA_013396675.1. NCBI lineage: Eukaryota > Metazoa > Chordata > Aves > Piciformes > Ramphastidae > Eubucco > Eubucco bourcierii. The sequence goes on from VWZE01003931.1 coordinate 132,161, forward strand.
CTGCCAGGTCCTGTCACTTCCATCAACAATTCCTTTCTAGTGATGTAATGTGCAATGAACAGTCTAGGATTGGATGGGGATATGTTTGTAAAGATCAGCATCAGTCTCTAAGTGACTGCAGACATGGAAAAGTTAAATAAAAGTTAAAAAAAATTGTATGGTGATACATCTCCTGCAAGCTTCAATGCCCAGAAAAACAGCAAAGTCTCTCTGCACATTTTAAAGAAATACTTCTAGATAAATTTGGTCTCTGGAGGTGGAAAATGAAAGCCAAGCTCATCTTCTGAGGGGTAAACCAGGTTTCTGCACTTAGAAATCTTCTGAGGTGTTCAAGAAATGCCTGGATGAGGCACTTAGTGCCATGGTCTACTTGATTGGCTAGGGTTGGGTGCTAGATTGCACAGGGTGATCTTGGAGGTCTCTTTCAATCTAGTTGATTCTATGATTCTAATCACAGGCTACATGGGATTTTTATGCAAGGAATTTAATCAGACCTTGTATAATTTCACCACTCACTCAGTCCCCTTTAATCTTGCCTTAGTTATGGTTATGAAGAAAGTGCTAACCTTTTTTTTAGCTAGCAAGCTGAGGAAATTAATTTTGCTGTAGGCTTCACAAGGCAGATGGGCTGAACTTGATGTCAAGCATGGTCTGAGCTTGGTTGATTTTCCAACTTCCTTATGAGGATAGACAGAGGAGGCTGCAGAGTGGACAAAGCACCACAATCCATGACACCAGGCAAAATCTCNCGGTCTGAGCTTGGTTGATGTTCCAACTTCCTTACCAAGGGGATGAGGATAGACAGAGGAGGTTGCAGAGTGGACAAAGCACCACAATCCATGACACCAGGCAAAATCTCAGCTCTGATCCTATCACCCTTTTTCTCTGTACTCCTACTTAGAGACAAGAAAAACTCGTGCAGAGGGGACAAAGCACCACAATCCATGACACCAGGCAAAATCTCAGCTCTGATCCTATCACCCTTTTTCTCTGTACTCCTACTTAGAGACAAGAAAAACTCGTGCAGAGGGGACAAAGCACCACAATCCATGACACCAGGCAAAATCTCAGCTCTGATCCTATCACCCTTTTTCTATGTACTCCTACTTAGACACAAGAAAAGCTCGTGGTTTCTTCCCACCACCACAAACAGTGGAACCATCACACAGATGTCCAGCTAAGAACTCTCAGACCCAGGAGGAAAATCTGGTTGATCTGATTGAAGTTTTAGTAATTTATTATTAGGACAGGAACGTATTCCTCAAGGTTGGATAGAGAGCTTTTCAGGGGACAGAGAAAATAGGTGACAGACATGTGACAGATGGAGATATCATTTCTCCCACCTTGTCAATGTTACAACCACTTTGTCAGCTTCACAGACTGCTCTGCAGGTGGGTAGAGATCTGATCCACTCTGGTTTCCTCACTTGTCAGAGGAGGTCAGCTGGGTGCTCGGAATCCAAACCCACAGACTACAACAAATCTTAGAAGAGCCCTTTCAGCTCACAGCAGTGAGAGTAATAAAAAGGTTTCACTGAGTTCTGGCAGAACCATGCTTTTTAAAGTTTTGTTCTTTTCTTCCCCCATGAAAAATGATGCTTCCCTCTGCCTCCTCCTTACCTTTAATCCCAGCAATGTTGTATTTATTCTAGCTGACCATGTACTTTCCCTCTCCTCTCCCTCCCTCTTGCACCACAGTATTAATGAATGGGAACATTTTTTCTTACTTTCAGAGGCATTGCAAGGGGTTTCAAAGTAAACTTTCTGGAAGTCCAAGAAGAGTCCACACTTCCCCCTGTAGCATGTCCATGGTGAGGAACCCAGTGATGAGAAATCACTGTGAGCCCATCCACGTCAGGAAAAATAAATACATTTTCTGCTGCAGTCCTGCATGGAACAATTTAAACCTTTCCTGCCACCTCCAAGCATTGAGGTTTGTAATTGAAATCCTGAGGAAGAGAATTGGCCAGCAGACAGAGAAGCAACTGTCATCCTTTTGCATCTGTTTTGCTTTTGGATGATTTAGCTGGCCAAATGATCTTTCCTTTTCTTTAATATTTAATTTCCACACACCACACCACACTCCCCACCACCACCACCCCACCACCCCCTGAGCAGGGTAAGGTGTTATGAGTGTTACTTTTTGGAACTAGGACTGAAAGCTTCTATCCACCGTGCCCCTCTGCTGAGCTACCTCTAACCCAACCTGGAGAAATTTCTCCAAGGGAACTAAGAAAACCATCTGGCTTTCTGAGATGCTTAAAGTGCTTGGCCTTTCTGCCAGAGAGAAGCTGATCACTGCCAGCTTTGGCAGATGCCTGCCTGTAAGAAGTTAGATGGACCTGAGCAACCTTGTGCAACTTCAAAACCAGTCCTGCTTTGACAGACCAGAGACCTTCAGAAGTCCCTTCCAACCTAAATTATTGCATGGCTACCATGATTGCATTAGCATAGGAGTCTCAATGTTCATAAGATTATAATGCCCAGATGCAGGCTCTGATTTGCAATCCTCTAGCCCAAAGGGGATTCAATGTTTTCTGAAAAATGACTTACAAAGGAATCTTGAATCAGAAAAGTGGGGAGAGGGCTGGGGACCAGCTAGGTGGACTCCAGAAATCTAAAGGCCTCAATCCCCAAAACTTCAGCAGCCAAACTTTTTTCTAGAGTCCTTCTAAACAGGTTGCCCAGGAAGGTTGTGGATTCTCCCTCCCTGTTCAAGGTCAGGTTGGAGCTGAGGCCTTCAGTGACCTGCACTAGTGGGACATGTCCCTGCCTATGGCAGCATGTCATAACTAGATGATCTTTGAGGTCCCTTCCAACCTTACCATTCTGTCATTCTATGATTCTAAACAGCTCTGAGGCCTGAAAGGAATCAAAAATCCCTTCAGAGGACACCCACATCTAAACACAAGAGGCTGGCAGGTACCGGCAGGGCTCCAGTAAATCCTTACAAGCCTCCTGGCTTATTTACGAGGCGTCTTAAGCGCTATAAACACACAGTGTGTGTGTGTGTGTGTCTGTGAATTGTACCAGGAAAGGAGCAGGGAAGCAGGACAAAACCAAGGAAACTTGGTTTGAGAAAACACCCAAACACATCAAGATGAAGCAACTGCTCAATGCCCGGAGCGAGTGTCAGCCTCTCCTGCACTCCTCATCCATCCTTGGAGAGCACTGCGCTCCCTGCACAGCAGAGTTGGAAACAAACCATGTCATCAGCATCCCTTGTTATTTACTTTGGACTGGTGCTGATGCTACACAAGTCTACTCATCCACCCATTCTAGGTGACCCTGACACAAATCTCTAAGGACCATGAGTAACATCCCAATTCAAACCAGCTGGAAAATACTCAACACACGTTTTGCCCTTTCCAAGGCTACAAAGCTTTGACCAACCAACCAAAGACATTTGGGAGAAGACATTTTCCTTCCCTGGGCATAGATTTTTTTATCAAGGCTTTTTCCCCCTCCCCACCTTTTGATTGGTGGAGAAAAGTGGGATACCCAGAGAATTTCTACAACACATTTTCTATTTTCTCTGTCCTTTATTTTCATTTTTAACCAGTTACAGGCTGATTTTTTTTTTTTAAGAGTGAAAACATTCCTCAAACACAGGCAATAAAAATGGAATAAAGGAAAAGCCTGTAGTTATGAGCAGACCTCAAAAGCTCAGCTGAGACCAAAAGCTTCTTTGAGGTCCAGCCTATGGGTTCATCCACACATTTTCCACACAGAATATGTCCTAAGTGAAGTATTTCCATGCCCTCCTACCTCTGTGACTTGGTTTACCTTTGGTGCTTGAAACAACCCTTGCTGACAGCTATAAATATCCTGCATATTCTACAGACACCCCAGACCTTTGATTAGTTGTCTCTTAATTTAGCTGTAGGAAACTTCTTCACAATGTCACTGGGGGGAGATCTCCAGTTTGCCTCAACAAATCACAAGAAATTTTGGGAGAAAGTAATACAGAGGTTCTCCTCCCCCTCTACTCTGTCCTAGTCAGGCCACATCTGGAGTCTAGTTCTGGGCTCTCCAGTTAAAGAGAAATAAGGAACTACTGAAGACAGTCCAGCCAAGACTATGAAAATGCCAAGGGGACTGGAGCATCTCTGTGAGAAGGAAAGGCTGAGAGACCTGATGATGTTTAGCCTGGAGAAGGGCAGCATGAGAGGGGATCTGATCAATGCTCAGCAATAGTCAAAAGGTTGGTGGGCAGGAGGATGGAGACAATCTTTGCTGTAGTGTTCAGTGACAAGACAAAGGACAACAGCCACAAACTGGAACCTAGGGCATAATGCAAAATTTCTTTGCTGTGAGGGTGTTGGAGCCCTGGAGCAGGCTGCCCAGAGAGGTTGTGGAGTCTCCTTCTCTGGAGAGATTCCAAACCTACCTGGACATAGTGATCCTGGGCAAGCTGCTGTGGGTGAACCTGCTTTTAGCAGGGTGATTGGACAAGTTGGTCCCTAGAGGTCCCTTGCAACCACTACCATCAGGAATAGTGTGGCCAGCAGGAGCAGGGAGGTCATTCTCCCCCTGGACTCTGCACTGGTTAGGACACACCTTGAGTACTGTGTCCAGTTCTGGGTCTCTCCATTTAAGAAGGAGATTGAGGTGCTTGAGCGTGTCCAGAGAAGGGCAACGAGGCTGGTGAGAGGCCTTGAGCACAGCCCTATGGAGAGAGGCTGAGGGAGCTGGGATTGGTTAGGTTGGAGAAGAGGAGGCTCAGGGGAGACCTTCTGGTTGTCTACAACTACCTGAAAGGTGGTTGTAGTTAGGAGAAGGTTACTTTCTTCTCTCAGGCAAGCAGCACCAGAACAAGAGGACACAGTCTCAAGCTGTGCCAGGGGAAGTTTAGGTTGGAGGTGAGGAGAAAGTTCTTCACTGAGAGAGTCATTGGCTGCTGGAATGGGCTGCCCAGGGAGGTGGTGGAGTCACCGTCCCTGGAGGTGTTCAAGGTGGGTTTGGACGTGGCACTTGGTGCCGTGGTCTAGTCTTGAGGTCTGTGGTGATGGGTTGGACTTGATGATCTTTGAGGTCTCTTCCAACCTTGGTGATACTGTGATACGGTGATACTGTGATACCATGCTGAGATTCTGTGTATTGGATAAAGAGAGCTTCTTTTGGTCATCCCTGCTTTCTTTTCTGGTTCTGATACACTCTGTTTTATTGTCCTAGATTCTGTGAGCTTGATGTCATCTTAGGAAAAAAAAAAATTAAAAAATCTTTATACAGAGATTCAAAGAAAATCAGTATGAGAAGATGATCGCTTTGCTGTGTTGTATACCCTACCCCGATGAGCACTTCAACAACTCTAAATAAAACCAGCTTTTCCTCTTTTGACTTGTCTTGAGAAGCTTTATGCTGGGCCTCCACATAATCCATGGGATTTCTGAAGCTTTTAGTTTTAACCAAGTAATTTGTATGGCTGCCTGAGAGGCTTCCAAACGTGGGGTAACTCAATTTTGGTATGCTCCCAACCATCTAATTAAAACCACGGAATAAAATCATTTGGCTTAGGTGATTTTTAATTCTCTTTTCTTCCTCCTCCTATTTTTTTTTTTTAAATCAAAAGAAATCTTCTGAGTCACATATCCAGGGGATTATTCTAAACAGCTCATTGGAAAGGGCAAATGCTGGAGAAATCCTATATAGCAGTGGAGGAGAATTTTCCTGCATGTGTCTAGAGCTCATTTAGATCGAATGTCAAAGGTTATGATACACACAGGGAAAAATCAAAGTGCTTGTGATCCTCTTCTTACTGCAGCATCCCTTTCAGAATGATGTAATAAGGAAAAGGTAGTTTCCTCTTCCAAAGACTTAATGAGGATCTTGGAACAACTGATGAAGGAACAGCCTTGGGGGAGTCCAGTGTGGATGTTGAATGAGCTCTAGGACCATCAGGGAAATGATGTCCTTTGGGGTGCAGGCTCTGTGAATCTCATGTGTTGTGAGAGAAGGGAAGAGCCTTCCTCATCCTGAGGAAGTCTGCAGTCTGCTACAGACTACCCATTGTGGGGAGATATTCAAGCAACACTGTCATGGTTTGGGAGTTACCTGCCCGCCCCCCCCTCCCCCCGCTTTGTAAATCACCCAGACTAGACTCAGCTGGAAGTTAAGGTCTGAAGCTCTATTTACACAATATATAAGCAGAGATATACACAATAGTCAGGAATGGTTACAGAAATATACAAGTTAAAGGTAATATAGAAACATAACACCTCTCCCAGAAACCAGAGTCCCCAAGAGGGGCTCCCAACCACCCTTCCACCTTCCCCCCACCCCTCTACCTTACCCCAGGGTCTAGCTTACATGCAAGGTGAGTTGGGAGGCTCAGCAAGGGGGGACAGAAGCAGAGTGGTTAGGTTACTCAGCAGAGAGCAGAAGACACACTGCTCCCAGAGAGATCAAGAGACTCTGTGTTACCTATGTTTGTGTTCTTTTTCTTATACATCTCAACAAGCCTATGAGTAGACATCACCATTGTTTGCTTTTCACAGCCTATAATACAATTCTTTTCAGAAAAATATCCCAATTATCTTCAAACCAGCACAAACACAAAGCTGGTGAATGGTCCTGAGAAAAAGGTTGTGAGGAGTAGCTGAGGGAAGTGGGGTGGTGTAGTCTGGAGAAAAGAAGGCTGAGTGGACACTTTATCTTTCCCTAAAGTTCCCTGAAAGCAGGTTCTAGTTAGGTGGGGTCAGTCTCTTCTCCCTAGGGACAAGTGACAGGACAAGAGGAAACAGTCTGAAGCTGCACTAGGAAAGGTTTACATTGGATAACAGAAGAAACCTCTTCACTGAAAGGGTTCTCAGTCACCAGAACAGGCTCCCCAGAGACAAGGTCGAATCCCTGAAGGCATTTAAAAGGTGCAAAGATGCTGAGGGACATAGTTTTGTACCAGACTTGGTAAACTTAGAGAGTGGTTGGACTCAAAGATCTTATGATTCTATTCTGAAAGCTTTCCCCTCAGCAGAGGCAGTCGATTTGGAAACAGCAGCCTGTGAACAAGGAATGGCTTTTTTCCTGGGTGGATGCAGCCAACAGTCCAGATCTGGGCCTTTTGTTGTAGTTGTTCAGTGCAATAACACACAGATTGAGGTTTGGTTTTGTGGTATCTGGCTAGGCATGTCGACCTGATGTGGATCAAAGACTACATGGTAGAATTAAGCAAATATAATCAGCGTAATATGATTCATTCCTGTCCTGCTCAGCAGATGTTTGAACAGATGTCAGGTAAAAAAAAAAAAAAAAAAAAAAAAAAAAAAAAAAAAAAAAAAAAAAAAAAAAAGAGAGAGAGACAGAGAAGTGCTGGGGAGTTAGTGTGTTATGTTAAATTAGTGCATTTAAGAGAAGGGAGTATCTTTATTAATCTCATTGAAGGTGAAAGAGTATTTATGACTTTGGTTGCTGAGAAGTTATCCTTCTTGTGTCTTTTAGTAGCCAGCAATCACTGGTACTCCTATCAGAAGCAGGACAGTGTTGGTGGGCTAGGATGGTTGCCTATCAGCCTACCCCACTTACATGTCCATCCCCCTTGGGAAGTAAGATTTAACACACTAAGCAAATAGAGAGTTGAAAACGTTGGTTGCTGAGAAGTTATCCTTCTTGCGTCTTTTAGTAGCCAGCAATCACTGGTACCCCTATCAGAAGCAGGACAGTGTTGGTGGGCTAGGATGGTTGCCTATCAGCCTGCCCCACTTACATGTCCATCCCCCTTGGGAAGTAAGATTTAACACACTAAGCAAATAAAGAGTTGAAAACGTTGAGTCATTTCTAGCCTACGATCTGGGGAAAACATCCAGTTTGGATTATATTGCACAGTTGCCATCATTATATTCTTGGGAACTTCCTAGGTCCATTAGTTTGCCTTGTGGTCACCCAAAAAATTTTCTTGTTTGTTTTTTTTTTTTCCTGGAACTTCTAAGTCAGCATTTCTAAGTGATGCACCTGATTAGTCACATAACTACACAAATCTAGTAACTGAGACAATGTGAAGTTAAACCACTCGCTTAGCTCCTATCTGCAGACCTGATAGTGACACAGAGGTCCCATCACTTAATTTGAAGCCCATAGTCATGACTGGAGAAGACCTTGAACATCCACGCTTTCTCTGGCCAAGAATGCTCCTGCAGGGTTTAAAAGCTGTGCCTCCTCTGTTAGTCAAAACTCCACAAACCCTAAAAAAGAACTTGTAACCGATAAAGAGCTCCTTGGAAGAGTGCCTGGAGATGACTAACCCATCTCACATGCTAGATATTCAGAAGAAAAAGGCTTGGTCTGCCAGAGCAGTAGTGCAAGGCAGGTTGTTGGAGGTGGGAAGTGAATTTCTTCTGTATTCTGTGAGATTCCTGTTTAATTTTATTCTAGATTTTAATCATCTGATGGGGAAAGCTATGGGTGGCCACTCCTCACCAGTCCTACTGGCTGAAGAGCTGATGCATTCCAGTAACCGCTCCAAAATGGGAGAGCAAACAAAAAACAAATAGTTGGGAAAGTTTGGGGTGACTTTGCTCCTCCACTCAGCAATTCTGTATCAGAAAGGAACATCAAGGCCTTCATCTTTGAGAGTCATTAATTTCTGGAGTGATCCTGGATGGCTTCCCTAACAAATCTCTGTGGAGCTAATTCTTTTTATAACTATCTCATGTCACTGGGGAAAGTTTCTGCAGCCAGCACATTCACTCAGCCACCAGTGCTGCCTGACATTTATCCCATGATGTGGCTTTAACGTTGTCTGGCTAGGCAGAGGCATCCACATAAGGTCATTCCTTGCAAGAACAAGCAATTCCACAGCCATATGATATTAAGGCATCAGTGCTTGGAAAATCCTGCTGCTGCCAAGTTGCCTTATTTACTACCCTTGACATCAATTTGACTGTTTATTTTGTTCTGTGTCCTTATTTTCTTTACCACCAGAACATATCACAACTCTGTCCACTGCATACAGGGAAGCTCACACATTTTGAATGCCCTTCAACTGGTGAACATGTTTAGATGTGTTCTTGAAATAAGCCTGGATTGATACAAGGGTATGGATCTTACCTTAGCTAAGTTTGGGAGTTCACTTAGGAAAAGTAGCAGAAATCAGCAGATATCTGATGGCTTAAACTCATTCTGATTGAGATTTGTTCTACTACTCATACACTCTGGGACCTCACCCCATCACCTTCCCATACACCTAATCCCTTCCCATTAATTTCTTTCACCTGTCCCAGAGTCTGGTCCTAAAGTCAGCAAACAGATTGAATGTTGGATCCAGATCCCTACAGCTGCTCCCACCTGCGATCATATCCAGTAGAAAGGCTTTGCTGAAGAAGCCTTTCAAAGAGAAGCTGGAGGAATGAATGTCCCTGCCTTGCCATATTTCAGAGCAGGCTAAAATGATCCCTCAAAGCAGAGCAGCATTCCTTCTGTGATCTGGTGAACTACTTCTGTCCCCCTTTGATCCAGGAGCTGCATCCTAATGCTGTTGGTTGACAGGGACCACAGTGATTAATTTAAATTTCCACAACCAGAGGACGACAGACAGAGAAAAGCAATGCTTCAGGCAAAAAATTCTTGCACATGAAGTGCTCTAGCCCTAAAGGTGTGATGAAAGCATAATCCTGCACATAACCCTTAGTTCTGCTGCCTAAAATAATACTCCAGGATGCTGGCAGGGGAATACTACGCTTCCTGTGAGTGTTTCAGTTCACATTCTCCCAAAAATAACACAGCGACTGTTAACACCTGCACTTTTCAACATTTCCTTGCTAACAACAAGGAGATTAATGGGTTCCATTCAAAAAGACCTTTTTGACCTCATTTATGATGTTGAGAAGCTCAGGAAATTGCTTGCTAATCCAAACCTTGATAATCCCAGTATTCTTCCAAAAAATTACAGCTTGAAGGATAGGGCAGGAAAGATGTTTTCTCAAGGTAGGGTAGGATCCGCTGTGTATCGTGGCAAGTGGATCCCTGCCTTGACCAAGGCACTCGAAGAGGATGCAGGAATACAGATTACTTGACCTTGTCAGTGCTGCAGCCCAACATGCACAAATTATCTAACCAAGGTTCAGCTCCCATTTTGCAAAGCCCAGGAAGATGAGAGTCTGGGGCTGATCCCAGCAGCTTCCCAGTGCTCTCTGACAGTATGAGAACAGGCTGATCATGCAAACAGATCCCAGAGCAACTCAGAGGTCCCTGCTCTAGCAGCTCCTGGTGGCTCTCTGTCACAGCAGCTAAGGAAAAGGTACGAGGTTGGTTGCCTCTAGAATAGTTCAGTCTGGCAAATGGCATTGCTCAGGACCTCAGCCTGTGATTTCCAGAGGAAATTTCCTTCCAGTTTTCCCTGTACAGCTCCAGCCTCCTGCTTTCTCTTTTTCACAGGACAGGAAGAGTGGTTCTTTATTTTGTAAGCTAGAAGAGGTACAGCTAACAGACCTGTTCCTCTCCTGGGAAAGGAAGATGGGCAGTTTTCACTGAATGGATGTGCTGCTTTGAGGATAATTGAAATATTTTAATGAGAAAAATTAGATTATAGGCTATGAAAAGAAAACAATGGTGAGCTCTACTTCACTTGTAGGTTTGCTGAGATGTATAAAAGCAAGGACACAGACACAGATAAGACAGAGAGTGTCTGTGTCTTTTCTCTCTGGGCTTCTGCTGTTCTGCTTGGATCTGTGTAACCAAACAAATCATTCTGCTTCTAACCCCCCTTGTTGAGCCTCCCAAATCACCTTGCTTGTAAGGTAGCCCCTGGGATAAGCCAGAGGGATGGAGAGAAGGTGGAAGGGTGGTTGGGAGCCCCTCTTGGGGACTCTGATTTCCGGCAGGGGAATTGTGTTTCTGTATTACTTTTAACTTGTATATTTCTGTATGTAGTTGTAAATATTTGTAATATATTGTAAAGATCTGCTTGTATATTGTGCTAAGCTGTGAATAGAAAGCTTCATTCCTTAACTTCCAGCTGGCTGAGTCTAGTCTGGGTGATTTAATTGTGTAGGGAGGGTGGTTAACTCCCAAACCATCACACTGGAGAGGGCCTTGCAGTGCTAAACTGTAACATCCTCCTTTTCTCCAGCTATGGGCAAGTTGACATCTGCACCTCTGTGAAATGGAGAGAATTGGTTTCCTCTGAAAAGCCCTGAAAGGGACAGATGCTGAAATAGGGGTGAGATAAAGAAACATGGAGATGGCACAGCTCAGGCTATGAGTAAAGCTCACTGGAAGGCTATGAAGAAAGTCTGAGAGAGTTGGGGTTGTTCCTCCTGGAGAAGAGAAGCCTTCAGAGAGACTGTGGCCTTTCAGTATTTAAAAGGTCTCTACAATAAAAAAATGGGACTGGTTTTTTCATAGATCCTCTTGAGACAGGACAAGAGGGGGTGGGTTTAAGTTAAAAGAAGGAGTTTCAGACTAGATAGATGTTTTTTACACCAAGGGTGGTGAAACACTGGCCCAGGTTCCCCAGAGAGGTGGTGGGTGCCCCATCCCTGGAACCATTCCAGGTCAGGTTCTTTGGGGCTCTGAGCAACCAGCTCTAGTTCAAGATGCTGTGAGGACAGGTTGCAAGAGTTGGGGCTCTGCAGCCTGGAGAAGAGAAGGGTTCAAGAAGACCTTATAGTAGCCTTCCAATATCTGAAGGGGGCCTATGGGAAGGCTGGAGAGGGACTATTGACAAGGTCTTGTAATGACAGGACAAGGGGCAATGGGTTTAAACTGGCAGAGGGGAGATTTAGACTGGATGTTAGGAGGAAGTTCTTTGCAGTGAGGGTGGTGAGGCACTGGCACAGGTTGCCCAGACAGGTTGTGGCTGCTCCCTCCCTGGAGGTGTTGAAGGCCAGGTTGGAGGAGTCCTTGAGTGATCTGTACTAGTGGGAGGTGTCCCTGCCTATGGTAGGGCATTGGAACTAGATGATCCTTGAGGTCCCTTCCAACCTTACCATTCTATGATTCTACGTCCATGTTGACTGCAGGGGGGGTTGAAATAGATGACCATGAAAGGTCCCTTCTAGCCCATTTTATGATCCTTTCAGTCTCAGGGAATAAAAGCACATCAAAGGGTGACCCAAAGAGTTCCCAAAGTTTCAGGCAGCCAGACCCAGCCAACACACTCCCAGTGTTGATGCTCCCGTCCTGCTTGTTTTTAACCCATTACTTTTTATTCCCATCCTCTCTATCCTGTTTATCTGCCAGCCTTAAATTACCATTTCATTTCTGCCTGTCACATTGAAGTCTTTCTCTCCTTAACCTAATCAACACCCATAATAAGCTCAAAAATATTTTTTCTTCTCAGGTCAACATGGGGTGCAAAATCATCAGGTGTATGAGCAGGAAATAACAATGTACCACCATTGTAGAAATTGTACTAATAGAGTTGTTTTGTAGATGCCAAGCAGGTGGAGGAGGAGGGGGGGGAGGGGGAGGAGGGAAACCAATGTGGTCATTTTAAACTCTATGCTCAATAGGAAGTTTTCAGGCAGTTTCAAACAATTGGGGCTGAGAAAGTCCAGCTGATGTTGTGTGCACACAACGATTTGCAACTGAAACATGAAAAGGTCAAGCCATTGAGGGTTGATGGCTGGAACCCATTGTTCAGCAGAGCAGGGTCCCCGTGGGCCTGCAGGAAGCACAGGGCAAAGCTGAGGCTGCCCCTGCCAAAGTTTCTGCAAATATTTTCCCAAGGCACACTTTGTGTGCTGCTTGCAAAACAAAAAGTGAAGCACTGTAAACACATCAACAGGCATGGGTGAAAAATACCTTCTGACAATGAATGTTTTCCAAATGATGATATCCACAAAATATAGGGGTCTTAAATATAGGGGTCTTAGTAGAGTCGTTTTGAGTGAGGCATGTGTCAGGAAATGGAACAAGCTGCCCAGGGATGTGATGGAGTCATCATTCCTGGAGATGTTCCCCTTGTCCTGTCGCATGGCACTTTTGGACATGGTTTAGTGGGTATGGTAGTGTTGGGTTGGACTTGATGATCTTGGAGGTCTTTTCTTGCCTTAATGATTCCATGACCTCAATACAGAGCTATCCCAAAGCTGAGCACATGTTTTCATTCAGCCTCTAGACCCAGTTACAAAGTCACTAGCAAAGCATATCATGATCTCAGACCCAGCACAAGCCCAAGCTTCAGCACAGCATAAAAGCCTTTGTGCTTCACTGAGCTGCAGTAAAGATCTTTCAGAATCAAAAAAAGATGGGGAGAAACCACTGTGTTTCAATAGCTGGAAATAGTTTACCCTTCAGTAAAATACAAACCTCAAGAATCATAGAATGGTAAGGTTGGAAGGGACATCAAGGACCATCTTGTTCCAATCTCCTGCCATAGGCAGGGACACCTCCCACTAGTACAGCTCACTCAAGGCCTCCTCCAACCTGGCCTTGAACAGCTCCATGGAAGGAGCAGCCACAACCTCCCTGGGCAACCTGTGCCAGTGTCTCATCACCTTCACTGCAAAGAGCTTTCTCCTAATATTCAGTCTACATCTCCCCTCTGACAGTTCAAACCCATTGCCCCTTGTCCTGTCATTGCAACACCTTGTCAATAGTCTCTCCCCAGCCTTCNGGGAGAAACCACTGTGTTTCAATAGCTGGAAATAGTTTACCCTTCAGTAAAATACAAACCTCAAGAATCATAGAATGGTAAGGTTGGAAGGGACATCAAGGATCATCTTGTTCCAATCTCCTGCCATAGGCAGGGACAACTCCCACTAGTACAGCTCACTCAAGGCCTCCTCCAACCTGGCCTTGAACACCTCCAGGGAGGGAGCAGCCACAACCTCCCTGGGCAACCTGTGCCAGTGTCTCATCACCTTCACTGCAAAGAGCTTTCTCCTAATATTCAGTCTACATCTCCCCTCTGACAGTTCAAACCCATTGCCCCTTGTCCTGTCATTGCAACACCTTGTCAATAGTCTCTCCCCAGCCTTCCTGTAGGCCCCCTTCAGATACTGGAAGGCTACTATAAGGTCTCCTCAAAGCCTTCTCTTCTCCAGGCTGAAGAGCCCCAAATCTCAGAAACAGAGGCCTGAGCAAAGCATTACTCCAAATTTACACAGGTTGTATGTACATGGAGCAATCCAGTACTGATTTTGGAAGTCTTTGGTTTCCCTTTGTAAGAAGGAGAGAATTAAATTCAAGGAAATCTTCATATTGTGATAGTCCTAAACCTGCATTTACCCTGACATTCATCACTTAGCCTGAAGATTCTTGAATTTACAGGATTCATTTCTAAAGCCTCTGAGCACAACCTTAAATTTGCTATCTAAAGGATTCCTCCAATAGTGTGAAAAAGTAGCATCTGAAATTCCCACCCTCAAAAGTTGAATCCAGACAAATCACAAGGGAATGCCACTAATCTGAACGATGGATTGCTGATTTACCCAAGGATAAAAGAAGGATTAGGCTCAGGTAGCTCAAAAGCAACAGGTCTTCCTGAGAGAGAGAGAGGGAGGGAGAGAAGAAACAGAATCCCAGCCTGGCAGGAGCTGGATGGAATTTCTGGAGATCAACAAGTCCAACCCCCTTGCTAAAGAGAGGTCACCCACAGCAGCTTGCTCTGGATTGCAATGTTCAGGTGGCTTTGGAATCTATCCAAAGAAGACTCTACAACCTCTCTGGGCAGCCAGCTCCAGGGCTGTGATGCCCTTACAGCACAGAATCACAGTTCCTCCTCAAGTTTAGATGGAACCTCCTGGGTTCCAGTTTGTGCCCACTGCCCTTTGTCCTGCTACTGGACACCACTGACAAGAGTCTGACTCCACCCTCTTGCCCCTCACCCTTTAGCTCTTGCTAAGCATTGAGAGGACCCACTCTGTGTCTTCTCCAGGCTGAACAGCCTCAGATCTCTCAGCCTTTCCTCCTCACAGAGATGTTTCAGTCTCCTCAGCATCTTCATAGCCTTCACTGAACTCTTTCCAGTAGTTCCCTTTCTCTCTAGGCTGAACACCAATCGGTTTCAAACAAGGCTGCAGCAGTGGCTCCACCCTGCCATGAGTAATTAAATATTTTTCAGTTATTCTAAGAAAGGAGATGGTTGATTCAGAGATCACATTCCACTCGCAGCCTGCACAGAATAAAGCAACTTTTCCTCTGCTCATCCATTTTTTCTCTGTGGGGTTCCTGCATTCTACATTGCCTGGATGCCAAGGCAAACACAGATATTCCAAGGAGCAAGAGGGATTTCAAAATCCTGCCCTGTTCTTGGGCAGAATAACCATAAAGCTGTTTCTAGACATGTACAGATCATTTTGTGCTAATCAGAGAGCAAACTCCTCTGCAACATATTATTCATGGGACTGAACATCAGCCAACTGCAAAAACATTTTCTTAGCTCGTGGATAAACAGTCACACAGTATCTGCTTAAGATAGAAATGCCTCCACCTCCCAGAGCTCACGTAGTTTTACACTACCAAATAAAATGCCCAGAAGTTCCTGAGCTGCAGGCAGGAAAACTGCAGTAAATTAAAACATGCAGCAACTCAGTTTTCTCTGAGCTGCCCTGGTCTTTGTTTCAATTTCTTTGCCTGATTTGAGCTGAGCTTCTGAATTAGGAAGAGGGAAACTGGGATTTCTTTGAGATATAGTTTTAGAGGAGGGTGTTATTTAGAGAGCACAGGGTAGGAAAAGAACCCTATGAAGGTCAAGAGAGAATGGAAAAGCTAAGTAGGAACTCAACAGGGAGACAGAGTAGCCCAACAGACACCAGATTAATCCTGCCTGTCTGCATCTATCTGCTGACTCATCTCATGTTTGGATTTGAGACACAAGGACCTCATCATAGACCACAAAGAGCCTTTGAAGAAGTGTGAATGTCCACTCAATGGTATCAGAAGTAATTAGGAAGATTTCTAGCACCACATAGCTGGGCTTTTGATCAAGGGCAAGTTCAACAAGGCCACACCATCTTTTCATAAACCTCATTAACCAGGACCCTGCCAGCCATCAGCGAGGCAGAAGCTCTGCCCTGGACATCAAAGATTTGGCTCAGCCACAGTCCCAGCAAGTTGTCCCTCTGTCTCAATGCTTGCCTCTCCATGAAGCTGACCACAGTTCATTTCACTGCACTGTACCCGGAGAGAAGCCCTAAGGCCTTCTTTAGCTTTGCAATACACTGGGCAAGCCCAAAGCTGTGATACATCAAGAGCAGTTAGGCAGCAGGGTAAGGGAGGAGATTCTGCCCCTTTACTTTGCTCTTGTCAGACCCCACCTGGAGTACTGTGTGCAGTTCTGGAGCCCCCAGCACAGGAAGGATATAGAACTGTTGAAGTGGGTCCAGAGGAGGCCACAAAGATGCTCAGAGGGCTGGAGTAGCTCTACTATGAGGACAGGCTACAAGAGTTGGGGCTCTTCAGCCTGGAGAAGAGAAGGCTTCAAGGAAACCTTATAATAGCCTTCCAATATCTGAAGGGGGCCTACAAGAAGGCTGGGGAGGGGCTATTGACTAGGGCTTGCAATGACAGGACAAGGGGCAACGGGTTTGAACTGGCAGAGGGGAGATTTAGACTGGATGTTAGGAGGAAGTTCTTTCCAGTGAAGGTGGTGAGGCACTGGCACAGGTTTCCCAGAGGTGTTGTGGCTATTCTCTCCTTGGAGGTGTTCAAGGCCAGGTTGGAGGAGGCCTTGTGTGAGTTGTACTAGTGGGAGATGTCCCTGCCTATGTCAGGGGGTTGGAACTAGAAGTTGAAGGAACTTGAAGTCCCTTCCAATGCTGGTCTATCACAGAGAGAAGGAACATCTCCATGCAGGTCTGTTGCACATGTTTCAGCTCATTTTTCACCCTGCTCCTGACATTCATATTAGTTAGATACCTCGAGCCTAAGAACATTTAATTATAACTCATGCCGTCATTTACCTTGTCTGCTAAGCCTTTGATTACATTAGGCAAGAAAGAAAATTTCATCTATGTTATCCAGCCATTCCTGCACGATCCTTAGGCTGAAAATAAAACTCAAATTGGCTAGAAAGAGGTGATATTTTTCTTCATGGCAGTTGAAGGAAGCACAAAAACTGCTGTCCAGGATATCCGGAACTTGGCTGGTTCTTCTCTCTTCTCTGAGCTTGCTCACCAAATGATTTTTGTTTATTTAATAGAGAGCCTGTTCCTCTTTGACAGGTGTCCTATAGGCAGAAAATGTGTCTTTGGCTAAGGACACAGGAGGGAATTAGTTCTGGGTTTCTTCTAGGGCGTAACAGAAGTGTCTCTGCGAAAGGTCTGTGCATGGGCAGTGATATTCCTTCCTATGTTTAACTTTGTATGATGCAAAACTTCAGGAGTGATAAAATTGCTGAGAATTGAAAAGGAATAGAAGGGAAGATGAATGGAATAGACAATAGAAGGGAATTTCCAGCAGCAGGTGAACTAGGATCCTTGCAACTGTGAATTGGCCTGAAGAGGCTAATTTGATTCAGGTTTGTGAAAGTTTGGAAAGGAATTTTTTCAAAATCAGAAGTTTACGCAAAAAAAAAAACCCCTAAAATAGAGGCTAACTGCCTTCTTGTCTCTTTCTTTGAAACACTTCTCAGTTATCACCAACTGCACCAATGTAATCCCAACTGAAGTATTCTGCAAGTGTCCCTAGCAGGAAGAGTTGGGTGTATCTACTCTAGAAGCAAAAACTGGTGTAGAGGCTAACTGCCTGCTTGTCTCTTTGAAACACTTCTCAGTAATAACCAATGGCATCAATGTAATCCCAACTGAAGCACTCTGCAAGTTTCCCTAGTGAAAAGAGTTGGGTGAATCTAGTCTAGAAGCAAAAGCTGCTGGATAGAGGCTAACTGCCTGCTTGTCTCTTTGAAACACTTCTCAGTTATCACCAATTGCATCAATGTAATCCTAACTGAAGTACTCTGCAAGTTTCCCTCGCAGGAAGAGCTGGGTACACCTACTCTAGAAGCAAAAGCTGGCAAGCAGGAGTAGTGCTGCTCATTTCCACCTCTGCAAAACCTGAAGGGCATACATCACCCTGCTCCTTTGGGTGAGCCCAGAGTCACCAGGGCTACAACATCTCAATTCAGAGAAATTGTAGAATGATTTGAGTTGAAAGGGACCTTTAAAGGTCTAACCACCCCACAGTCAGCAGGGACAACTTGAGAAGGAAGTTCTTTAGCATGAGAGTGGTCAGAGCCTGGCATGGGTTGCCCAGGGAGATGGTTGAGGCCCCATTCCTGGAGGTGTTTAAGGCCAGGCTGGATGAGGCTCTGGCCAGCCTGATCTAGGTTAGGGTGTTCCTGCCCATGGCAGGGGGGTTGGAACTAGCTGATCCTTGTGGTCCCTTCCAACCCTAACTGATTCTATGATTCTATAATGTCATCAAGAACAGGTTGCTCAGAGCCCCAAACAACCTGACTTAGGGTGGTTTCAGGGATGGAGTATCTCCCAGTTCTCTGGGCATCCCAGACCAGTGTCTCACTACCCTCAGTGTTAAATATTTCTTCCTTCTATCTAATCTGAGTCTCCCTCTTTTAGTTTCAAACCGTCCCCTCTTGTCCTGTCCCAACAGGTCTTGATAAAACCTCTGCCCCCATCTTTCTTGTGGACCCCCTTTAAGTACTGACAAGCCATCATAAGGTTTCCCTGGAGCCTTCTCTTCTTCAGGCACCATATTCCATTGGATATACTTAAACAAGAGGTCCCACCCAGTGAAAGGAAGATTTCCTGCACCACCCATTGTAGCATTTTAGTTTAACAGCTGAACTCTAGTAATGAGAGGATGGTGTAAGGATACATCTCTCATTCCTCCCTCCTTAAGACCACTTTACGTGTTCACCTAATTCTGTGACAAACAGATTCATCAGAATCTATGGAATCCCTATGGATCCCTACAGAACCCCTATGGAAATCACACAGCATTTTCTGTTGGTTCAGCCAGGTCCTGAGGGCAGCAGATAAGAAGGGATGGAGGTAACACGGCAGGAGGTGGAAAGGCAGGATTATGGCAGCAGTACTGGAGATAAATTGACACCATTGCTCTTGGAATCACAGTAGTGACATCAGGTTGCCATCAACGAAGCAATTTTTCATTTTGTGGCCTGTTGTTATGATGTCAAGAGACGTTTAATCCTTTGTTGAGTATGTCTTCACAGGAGTTAACATCTAGATGGCAAAAGCCAGTGAGCCTTTTTTTTTTTTTTTTTTCCCTCACAGAGGAAGTTCAGGGAAGAAACAGCACAGGAATGACTCAGAAAGAGCTGGGAAAATGGTATCAGTTTAATAATACAAGTCAGGAGAGGACAGAGAGAAGCTGTAGACATCATCCACATGAATATAGCCCACAAAACTCAATATACAAAACATCAAGAGTCATGCTTAACTTTAAACACGTGTCCTACTCAGTCGCTTAATCACTCTAATGAATACGAATAGCCTCAAGCATATAAATGCTCTGTTAAATAGAAGTGCCCTGGAACCGACTCTGCCAGCAGAACAGACGTTTTTACATCTACAGGTAGGGGTCAATCACTATTTCCACTGTTTTGTAGCAGGCAATTTGTACTTTGAGTAGAGGTACCCTCCATGAAAAATATTTTTCTATCTTTTATCTCACCTTCACTCCTGAACTGCCTGTTTGGAGAGAAAATGCAAAGGAAGTACCCTATTAAGGAGATTTTGGAACTTATGGACAGGCTCCACTGATCTGGGGAACAAAAATATCTGAATTCCACCTCACACAATGCATTTTGTAGGTCCCTGGCATTACAGGAGTGGTTGGGAAGGCTTTTCGTGAGCGTCCCTAATTGTGCTGGTGACTAATAGGTGGATGTGCTTTATTTTTCCCATCAAAGTTTCCTTTACTGCCATGAACCCGGTAGCATAAAGCTGTGAGTAATTTGCATGTAGATATGCTCCTTGGGATCCATCAGATCTGTATCATGGTCACCTTTGGGGTCTGAGGGAAGTTCTTTAATGTGGGAGGGAGACATTATCAGATGAAATGGTTTGGATGGCAACACTGTGCTGGGTTAGGAACTGGTTGGAGGGCCAAACACAGAGAGTGGTGGTGAATGGTGCCTCTTTAACATCTTCATTGATGATCTGGATGAGGGCATTGAGTCAGTCACCAGCAAATTTGCAGATGACACCAAGCTGGGGGCAGATGTTGATGGGTTGGAGGGCAGAAGGGCTCTGCAGTGGGACCTTGAGCACCTGGACAGATGGGCAGAGTCCAAGGGGATGGAGCTCAACAAATCCAAGTGCTGGGTGCTGCACTTTGGCCACAACAACCCCATGCAGAGCTACAGGCTGAGGTGGGAGTGGCTGGAGAGCAGCTAAACAGAAAGGAATCTGGTGGGTGGATTGACACCTGCCTGAACATGAGTCAGCAGTGTGCCCGGGTGGCCAAGAAGGC
>VWZE01003931.1:152772-164769 GCA_013396675.1 Eubucco bourcierii
TTCACTGAGAGAGTCATTGGCTACTGGAATGGGCTGCCCAGGGAGGTGGTGGAGTCACCATCCCTGGAGGTGTTCAAGGCGGGTTTGGACGTGGCACTTGGTGCCATGGTCTAGTTTTGAGGTCTGTGGTGATGGGTTGGACTTGATGATCTTTGAGGTCTCTTCCAACCTTGGTGATACTGTGTGATACTGTGAAATGAGTGAAGCAGAGCTCAGCCAGTCATTTTAAGTGTCTTTAGCATATTTCAATGAGAACTTTCATCCTATCCGACGTGTGTCAAGACATCCTCTTGACCTGGCAAGCATCCAGGTGCAATTGCCCTCCTCCTTTCCATGAGTTAAAGAGGGAGAAAGTGAGATGGCAAATCTCCAGTCCTCTCTAAATGTATTTTACTAATATGGCAATTAACATGACAGAGCAGTGCCTACTTTACAAGAGCAAATTCAATACATGGGTAAGAATGGAGAGTGCGAGTGATTTAGAAACTACTACTTCTTGGACAGGGGCATACATAAAAAGCATGATCTCATAAATCTGTGGTTTCTCTGCATTTTTAGGTTGTGTATATGAGAACTCCCACACCAGATAGCAGGACGTGTAACATTCTTAACTCCATGAACCCCAGTCACATGATGGTAATTACTGAAGACCTTGAAACAAAAAGACTAATAAATTCAGCATTAAGAGTACAGCTCCTGTTCAGTTACTCATAGCACAAAGTAACTGCATTTGGCCAGAACCCACATATGGAAATCTCTTACTCTTTAAAGCATGTTGATTTCTCAACAAGCTGCTCATCATTTACATACCTCTAACTACACGTTGGGCAAAACAGTCCACTCAAGTGTCTGACAAAGCATTTGCCCCAGTGGTTGATGGCTCCTAATTCCTTTGACCTTGTCAGAAATTCAGCCTCAGTAGCTTTGAGAGTGGTGAATTACAAAAAAAATTTAAAAAAATTAAAAAAAAAATCTAACTCAGTGTTGTTTTACTTTCCAAATACAGAGGTTCTTTAGAGTACAGAGTTGAGCATCATGAACTGACTTGAGAAATACAGGATCACACATCCCAGGGAAGATTGACCACATGCATTCTGGCTAAAGAGCACTGCAGGGAACTTAAGAATGAGGTGGCAAGTCCACAAGGAGGGAGAACAGTAGGAGCAGGGCTGCACAACAACTACTGTGGATGCTTCTAGTCTAACACATCATCAGATCAATTTCCTGTGACTGAATGCAGGTTATTGCATAGCAAAGTCCATGTCCTCCTCTTTCCAGAGCTATCAACATTGCTAAAATGGAAAGCAGAAGAGGGTCTTCTCTCTGCTGTTGCTGTGGGTCTCTCCTCCAGTTCCTGGTGTGGTCTGCGCATGCCTGGTGCTGTGACTCATTAACTGTGCAGAGCACAGCTTGCCCTGGTGTTCAGCTCTTCTGCCACGACTGAAGTTGCCAGTTCTTTGAAGGAGATAATGGGTCCACTGCTCAGTCAGGGCAAATTGGCACCTCTCCACTGCCTCAGAGATTTACATATGGCTTTGTACAAATGAAACAGTCATTAAAATGCTGCTTCACTCTGATAATTGCAATTATCCCATTCTTTCTGTGGCCCACTGTAAACAGAGAGTTCACTGTCTTGTCTTCTGCTCTAGCAAGAGACATCTCTGTCTTAGGACTTCCTCTCTGGCAACACATGATCCCATCTGAATCACCACCCAGCTCTTGCTTCACCCTCAGACTCTGATGGTCTGATAACATTTAGTCAGGACTATAAGCAATTAAAACCAAGATGACACATTAAAATGATCTCAATTTACAGTCCATCTTTAAATGATTATTTAGAGCTGATTGGGAAATGGAATTTCTGCTCTGCAGAAAAGTCAAGCATTTCAAAATTCCCTTTCATCACAGACTGGAATGCAACCTGATTTTGGTTTAGATCCCATCTTAGCTGGACTTTGGGCACCTGGGACTTGGAAACTGCTTAATGTCAGCCATCACTTCATCCCAGAGAACAACAGTACAGATGTTTCCACATGGGGTGACAGAATTGCCTCCATTAAAATGCACTCAGCACTGTCCAATTAGATTCGCAATGGGCAGAATCCCTACTGTCTATTCAAAACCATGAGCATGACTGTGTCCAGACCACATCTAAGTTATGAGGACTGCACTCAGGAGCGCAAAACAGGGACTTCTGTCCAGTAGAGTCAATGCTTGTTCATGAAAAAGGCACATGTGAGTATGAGACCTTTCTGGACTGAATGGAGGTGAAATTCATCTCTCTTTTTCACAAGAGGAATCCACCCACCAGCCTATGGGGTGGACACAACAGCTTTTCCCCTGTTTGCTTCTGTTGCATATGAAGGGAAAACAGAAGCATCAGTGCATGCAAGAAGGAATCTCACTTTGCACATCAGGGAGACTCCCCCAAAAAGGAACACTGTAGTGTCCCTTCTCACTCCTTTCATATCACATACCAGATGAATCAGTGGATCCTAAATCTGCTTCTGTAGTGATTAATTCATCTGACAGGAGAGGATCTGAACTCATGAAGAAACCCTCTGTGACAACACAAGAACAAAGCAGGTCACGTCTTGAAGCCACAATTCCTACCATTTTGGAAATAAAGTGGTTTGGCGCTCTTGTAAAAATGTTAAACTGACATTTATGGCTAAAACTGTGCTCCATCACAGTCTTTTACCAAGTTCACCATCACTTTTGGTCACTATCTACTACTTATTTTCTTTGCCTCCTGCAAAGCGGAGACATCATTGGGACTGATGTGATTGTTGATCTGAATCCCCAGCGTTCAGCAAGGTTAAATGCCTGTGGGTACATAACTGCTGCTCTCCAAGCACAGCTTTGGGATACTTCTCAAGAATGGAATTCTGAGGAAGACAACAGCAGTGCTGGGTCAAGATTGGTCAGTGGTACGAGCAAGGCTGAGTTACTGTCTCAGGGGTGAAGCAGCACGGTTGGATGGGGACCAGGTCCTCCTCTGAGAAGGTAGAAAATGTTTCCCAGTTCCCAGATCTCTATAGGTGGGGGTCTTTTTGCTCTCCTGCCATGGTCTAGAGCAAGAGCTGTCCTCTCATCCCCCTACCCTTTCTCTTAGAGTTTTGGGAATGCAGTGCAGGCAGGGAAGCTGGAAGGAGGCTGTAGCAGATGCTGGTCCCCATCCGCAGTGTGGATGATGGAAGGCCTGAAATCCCTCACAGTGCTGCACAATTCATCTGCTGCAGTATTTGGACATGCTTTAAATTTTTGTCCAAAGCCAGGACTGAAATGGTGGCTATTAAAAGCACCATTCTTCACCTACATGCTGTAAAGGGCTCTTCTTTCAAGATTGCTTGAGTGATAGGTAATTACTCAACTGCCTTTGCAGAAAAGCAGCTATTTTCACTAAGTTCCTTGCAAAGCAAATGACTTTCTGGTTTATTGAAATTGCACTGGCTCTAATGCTCTTGTCATCACCAAGTCCCTTTGACTCCTATAGCAAAACAACCTTAAAGAAGCTTGCCATGGCTGAGCAGGTGGGGAAAAGAGGGAGCGATGGCTTTTATTTTTGGGATGCAAACACATTTACAGGATGAAGTGCTCCTGAGGAAGGAAATCAGAATATGGGCTCTGATTCAGCAAAGCAATTAAGTATGTGCTTTAAGTCGAAGCTTTGCTTAATTCCTTTGACTCCAATGGGATTTAAGCAAAGACTTGAGACTTAGTTGAATTCAGGTCTGAAAATTCCCCTGACTTTTTTATTTTTCCTTCTGGATTATAGTGAAAGGGTGGTTATAGTGCATGCCTCGAGAAGCAGAGGGGTGATGAACTGTGATGAACGTTCAGTCTAATGTAGAGCTTTAAAAAATCACTTGACAGGGACTGAGTAATAAATTAAGTAGCTCAACTGGCCTTGCTGTGCAACCAATACCATTGCCTTCCGATGGCTCAAGCATTACAACTTTCCAACTGGGTCCAGCTCCACTGTGTCCGATCAGAGGAAACTTTACACTTGATAAGTTCTCTAATATGCCAGGGAGAGTTCCTCCCTCCCCTCCTATCCCTTTAATGAGCATCACCATTAGCTTTAAAAGTACAAAGGGAGTTCACTTTGTAAGCCTTTGTGTTCTTTGCATGTTAGGATAGCTAAGGAGCAGTTCAAAAAGCAATCTGCCCAGAAACCACAGTTTATGAGTCCCAGAAGTTTCATTTGCTCAGGTCAGACTGAAAGCTTGGCTGAAGATACAGTAGAAATTTTTCTTTGTCAGGCAACAGAAAGCAGTACAAAGAACCCAGCTGTTAGGTCTCATAGCCCGGGCCTCTAATTAAAACAGTGGAAAATTAGATAACTTCACAAATTCATCACTGCCACCACAGGCTGTCAAAAGAAAAAAAAAAAAAGCTCGGGGGTTACCACCCACCTTTTGTTTATGTTGCTAACCACTGTCTCCATCTCGTGTGTGTGTGTGAGTGTGTGTGTGTGTGTGTGTGTGTGTGTGTGTATGCACAGAAGAGTTTTTCTCCCTTCCCCCCTGCTTTCAACCACTTTTTGCACCTCATTCGAGAAAACTTCTGATGCAACTGGAAAGCCAGTTAGAAGTCAGGTTTGCAGACATGCCCTCACGGGCAGACTTTCAAAAGGGTTCTGTTCCTAGCAGAGAAAAAGAAAAGGGTTCAGTTTTATTGCTCTCAGAGGAGGAGGAAGAGATATTATTCATCCCAATGATATGGGGTATGGTTGGTGTGGTGCTTCTGAATGTCTGGTCTGAGGACAAAAAATGTCATTTGTAATCAGCTCTGTATTAAAAAAACCAACCAAGCAATACTTCTGTCCCCTAAAGTAAAGGAGGAAAGACATTGTAGAGCCAGCATTTCAACAACAGACAAAAAAAAGCTTCCATTCTTTGAAGAGTTAAATTCATTTCTGATTAGAGTGGAGGAGTTCAACAGCTCTTAAGAGAAAACGATTAAAGTATCTCTTGTATTAAGCCTTGATTTTAGAGAAAATCTTCTTTCAAAGGAGAGACTCACACCTTAACAGCCACACAAAGTATGAAGCAGCTCCTTCTGCAGAAGGTTTGGCACATAGGATCATGAGGGCACAAAGCATGGCACCACACAGGGCAAGAATCAAATGAAAAATGCAAACACCTTACAAATACTTGAATGAGAAATACTTGTCTTGAGCTGGGGTCTGGTCTCAGCTTAGCTTTCATTTGGTGGACTGCAGAGTAAAGGAGCAGCAGGGAAACCCAAGTGAAGACAGCCAGCTCCAAGACTTGGTATTTTCTGTTTGGTTACAAACTCAATGTTTTCTGTTTGGTTGCAAACACTGTTTCAGCACCTGAAGATCAGAATTTGTGATCAGAGCTCAAGCAACCAAGGCTGGTGAGAGCAGCGAGTTGCCATCTCTCATGTCCCTTATGTCCACACAGAGAGGGATCAGGATTGGGGTACCAGCAGCCTGTGTGGCTTCTCCACTTTCGCTGCTCTGCTCTCCCAGAGGATGTGCACTTGGAAAATGAGTGTTGCTTTGGCAGAAAGAGCAGGACTGTGAGAGAATGAATAACATAAGAGTTAATAAAGACAAGCCCCAAAACATAAAATAGATGAGGCATACAGCTCCTTCAAGATATGGGACTCTGCCTGCAGTGCTGGGTGCAGCTCTAGAGTCCTCAGCACAGGAGAGAAACATGGACCTGGAGCAGGGCCCTCAACAATGATGTGAGGTCTGGAAGTTTTTTGCTGTGAGGACAGGCTGAGAGAATTGGAAGTGTTCAGCCTGGAGAAGAGAAGATTTTGGAGAGACCTTCTTGTGGCTTTTCAGTACTTAAAGGGGCTGATAGAAAGCTAGAGACAGATCTTTTAGTGGTGCCTGTTGTGACAGGACAAGGAGTGATGGTTTTAAATGAAAGAGGGAGATTCAGACTATAAAGAAGGAAGACATTTTTATGCTGAGATTGGTGAGGCACTGGCCTAGGTTGCCGGAGAGGTGGGAGGTGCCCCATCCCTGAAACCATTAGAGATTATGTTGTTTGGGGGCTCTGAGCAATCTGCTTCAGTTGCAGATGTCCCTGCTGACTGAAGTGGTGTTGGACTAGATTAGATTTACAGAATCACAGAATTAGCTAGCTAATAAAAGACCTCCAAGGTCATTGAGTCCAAGCTATCACCTAACCATTCTAATTAACTAAACCATGGCACTAAGTGCCTCATTCAGTCTCCTTTTAAACACCTCCAGGGATGGTTACTCCACCACCTCTCTGGGCAGTCCATTCCAATGGGCAATCACTCTGCATGAAGAATTTCTTCCTAATATTCAGCCTAAATCTGCCCTGGAGCAGCTTAAGGCTGTGTGCCCTTGTTCTGTCACCAGGTGCCTGGGAGAAGAGACCAACCCCCACCTGGCTACAACCTCCTTTCAGGTAGTTGTAGAGAGCAATGAGGTCACTTCCAACCCGAAGCAGTCTACAATTCTACACATGAATCTATGAACTGATTTCACAGATGGGGAACATCTTAGGTTGGCTCCCTAGTGAGACGAACCACATTTACTTCAAACCATTGCAAAGGCAACAAGGAAGCCACACATGGTTGAGTCAACCAAACACATTTCACCTCACAACAAAGGTGAGCCGAGAGCATTCAGAGCCAGCTGCCAGCGGCTCAGAAGTGGCTCCTTCAAAGGCCTGTGTGACCATCCACAGCAGCTGCTCCTGGGGTGGCCCAAACACAGCCACCTCCCTGAAGGATGGAGCTGCTAAGGCTGACCATGTGCCTACACACAACCCTCTCCGGAGCCACTCTTGCTGCCTTCAGAGCTCTGTGACTCACAGCAAGCCAAGATAATCACCCACAGCCCATGGGCTTTTGCAACGATTTGTGCCTTCGGCTTTCTATAAATGGCAAGATTCTTCTGAAAGAAAAAAAAACCCAACACAAAACCCAAACAAAACAACAACAAAAAAAGGGCACCAACAACAGCTCCTTCCCAGTTCTCACCAACAAAAGGTAAAGACATTGAGAAGGACGGCATTCTCTTGTCACATGTTACCTTCTAAATCTTGAGTCTTCCTTTGTACTCTGACAGTAATTTCGCATATAGACATGGCTGCCAAGCGAGGTTTGTTTGATGTTCTTTCCTGCCTTTGTAATGGAGTTTCCTTTTAAGCAGGAGAAGGCGGAGGGAGAGGGGATGACAGGGGCTTATAAATATGGAAAAGACACTTTTTGGCATAAAATTCAGGTTGCATTTAAAATATCTCTATGATTCTTTTCTTCCCCCCTCACCCCTGCCGTCACAACTGGCCACCTTTGGGATTGTCCACTTGGAAAATATAATGTTAAAAAAAGAAGCACAGAAGGGAAAATCATCATTGTTGGAAAATATTCAAAGCATTGGGAAGCCAAGGCTGTTTTACCCAAAAAAATAGTCCTTAGCCAAAACCACTACAAACTCAGGAGTTATGTCAGCATTATTTCTTCTCCTTCAAAAGGCCAGGCTGCCACTGATGCATCTATGGTAGCTGCAGTCAAAGGAGCAATGAGGGACTTGGTTCACTCAGATCACGCCTTACTTATGCAATCCATAGGAAAAAGGTCACAATGCTCATGCTAGATCTCAATTATAAGGTTAACAGAGGCAGCTTGTGTGTTTCCCATCAATTACACAAAGCCAGTGATGAATCAACCTTGACAGCAGACAGTGTATTGCCCATTAGAGCTGCTATCTCAAAAAATCTGGAATCATAGAGTGGTCTGGGTTCAAAGGGGCCCTTCAAACTCATCTAGTCCAAACCTTTGACAGTCAGCAGGGACATCTTCAACTAGAGCATGTTGCTCAGAGGCCCATTGTCCAGCCTGATCCGGAATGTTTCCAGGGATAGAGCATCTCCAACCTCTCTGGGCAACCTGGGCCAGTGCCTCATCACCTTTGTTGTAAAATTTTGTTTCCTCCTGTCTAGTCTAAATCTCCCTCTTTTTGTTTAAAACCATCACCCCTTCTTCCGTTACAACTGGTATCCTCAAGGAATATCACAAGAAAATGGAACAGTCATCATCCGAAGGGCTACTATATACCTGGTCCTCAAAGTCACCATGCTGATGTTCCCACGCTTGTGCCAGAGGATCAAATTTGGGATACTTTGACATGTAATGCATGAGAATGACTTATCTGAAATAATACTTGGCCAAAAGGGCACACACCATTCTTTATCTGAAGAGAATCTAATCTTGTTCTCTCAGGAGAAAATCACAGGAGTACGATATGGTGCTGGAAGCTCACCAGACAAACCCTGAAAACTGCTCCTCACCAGTAACGGGCGTACTCAGCGCTCAGTGAGAGTCAGCTGCCTGTCTTCTCCTGCTGCCCTGAAGCTTGCTCAAAGAGAATCTACACATCCCCCTACCCTTTAGAAGACAGTGTATGTGCATTTCATTTATCCCAGTGACTGGTTACTTTAGATTGCTCTTGACACCACACACTTTGCCTGACACATGGAACCCCCCCAACTTTGATAGATCTGCCTTATAAACAAAAGCTAAAACCTGTAGCCAATGGCCCACAGCCCTGCCAATTTGAGCACATGGAAGAAAGAGAAGAACATGTCAATGGATATTTTTTTTTTGGGGGGGGGGGGCAACAACTAGATTTTGAAGCAGAAAGATCTGTTAGTTCAGCTAATGAGGGATTGTTCCCTATAGTATATCCCTCCTCAGCACTAACTGACTCAAATGATAACACTTCCAACAGTTCCCTGGGGAAAACTGTTCCACAGCCTAATAGATCACACTGTCAGGTGGTTTCAGCCAGCTGTATTTCAAAGGCTAAAGAATGTGTTCAAGTTTTTCACTTGAAAACTCTTGAAACAGCTTTTAACTCTCATACTTGTGATACCACAAGCATGACTTCAGCTGTTGGGTTCCATGATCCAAGGGTTGCACACCTCAAGCCTGTGCACACACTCCCACATGCGTGGGATTGGGTTCACCTGACTTGCTATGCAAGGAAAGCTGCTGCAGAAAGAATATCTCTTGGGTGTTTGATGCTGTGTGGTCAAATGAAGCCCTCATTGTCCTGCAAACTTGGAAGACTTGGCCTGACAATCCAGGAACAATTATTAAGGAAAAAACCAAAAGCAAGCAAACAAACAAACAAAACTCCAAACAACAAAAAACCCACACAAACAAACAAAAACAAACAAACGAGCATGATATTTGATACTACCAGGCTGCCAAGAATTGTCCATAATGCTACTTGAGATGGTTCTCATTCTGTATTGAGTTGTGATCCAGGAATGGCAGCCTAGCTCCTGGTTTTCTGCAGATGGTCTTTTCCTAGCCTGCTTTCAGCCAATATGTAAAGCCTATCTAGCTGCACAGTAGGTGGGATCAGTACTTACTGTTCTTTTGACCTGACTGTCCTCCAGTCCCCATCACCACTTTGGTTTGATGGCTTCTCTGTGGAAGCAGGAGAACTGGAGGCACTAGACCTATTTGTCCTAGGGATAAATGGAGCCAAAAAGCAGTAGCTTGAGGTATTGGTGTGGTAGATTGAGTCATTGGTAACACTGTTGAAAACCTGGTGCTGAACTTAAAACGAAGACAGATGAGAGCCTTCCTGCATTTAGAGAGCACATGCTGTTCTTCTGACAGCCCAGGTTTAATGCTTCATCCACAGATACACTCTGGGATGATGTATTGCTTGGGATCACTTCATAGCATCTTGTAGGATTATTTCAGGGAAGCAGAATGCAACTCTTACTGAATTCTCTTCCTAGGAAGACAAGCCCTTCATCCAGACAGCAATATCACATCTATATATACACAGCGCGGAAGGTTGTGGCTTTCTTCCTTCTTTTTAAGTCGACCTTAATTTACCTCCTTCCACCACAGCTTTCTCTCACCGGCAGTTTTAAATACAATATGGCAGTTTCCTTTGAAACAGAGATTTTGGCAAAGCTTTGAGTTATTTGGAAGTGGGGCAGGAGGTAAATCACGTCTTGCCCAGAACAAGCTCCTTTTGTCATCGTCCGCATTAACATACTACTCGTAGTTATCTGTAGTTATCTAGATGCTGCGCAAACACACAGCGCAGAAATGAGACCTGCTTTGCTCTGAAGTTTATAATCCACTTGGGCTAGGATTTAAATGTCCTGATTTTATACCTAAAAATAAAACAGAATAGAATGTACTCTTCTCCTGTTACCAGTCTCACTACCAAGAGGAGAAATACGGAGAACTTCAACCGCTTTTATGGATGAAATGTGATAACAGGTCCAGCGAGTGAATAAAAACCCCATATAAGCTAACCTAAGGCTTCACATGCGTGCAAAATGCACTCACTTTCTTGGCAGAACCCATTTTTATGCAACTTAGGGAAGTTACATAAGGCATCCATCCCCATGCACTTTACTGGGAAGTAAAGATGTCACTGGAGTCCCTGTGCAATTGAAGTCGAAGTGGATGGTTGTGCAGAAAACCGATCTGAAGGAAAAAAAACCTCAAAGGTGGTTGTTTTCTTCCCTTCTCCCAAAAGACTGCAGTGATTTGAAATCCCTGTACTGATCTGGCCCAAGTTTTTGTGCACTATCCAGATTTTGCTGAAGGATCACACTTCCGTTGTCAAAGTCGATGGAACTAAGATGATGGTTTCAGCACTGCAAATGTTTGACACTTTTCATATCTGTGTAAAAAGGAAAACCTAAGCATCGTGGCTTAAGCTGTTCCTCTGGCTAGAGGCAGGCATTGACAGTCCAACAAAAACACTGGGCATGACTTCTGGGAATTAGTTTTGTGCTTTGATATCTCCCCCACAGGTTTTCCCTTCTTGTTTAGGTAACATTATACCATGTAGATATGAAAATGAGATGCCTTGATCGATCCCGCTTTGCATAAAGGCTTTGGGAAAGGAAGATGACAGAGGGGATTAGCGTAGATGTTGGCTTCAGATAGCACTACATTCCTCCCATCACATTAAGCTGCTTTATACCATGCCATGACTTGAGAAGATACAATAACCTAATACAATATGACATGATGCAACATAGCAGCAGCCGAAAAAGAGGAAGGAATAAAAGAAAGAAAGGAAGGTTTTGTTTGGGGAAGGATTATCTGTTTCCGATGAGGGCATTCCCTGCAGCGCTTGGGTGGGTGTTCAGTGAGGGCCTGCTAAAGGAGAAGTCAGCTTGGAGTATCCTCTGAACTTCCAAACACTTCAGATCTCAAAGTATTACAAATGACTTTTTACAGCCTGCTAACGAGCACCTTGTAATCAAGAGAATTAAACTCAAGTGCAGGCTGAAATTTTAATCTTTCCATATGTCCAATCCAAACATTGTTCTGCTTTCTTAAGGGATTAGTACTTATTATGACAAATAACATTGCTTCACCCCAAGTTACTTTGCAGTTTCTTCTGAGCAGTTTCCTCAGACCTCACACTGCACAGAACTGGGGGAGCTACCACCACTTGCAGCAAGAGTTTGGGGAATCATAGGTTGGGGAGTTTGGTGCTTACACAAGGAGGAACACAATTACTTTACTTATGGACTGACTGAAACAAGGCTGACTTCATGACACCAAGCTGTGTGGCACAGTCGACTTGCTAGAGGGTAGGGATCCATCCAGAGGGACCTGGACAGGCTGGAGAGGCGGGCTCAGGTCAACCTCATGAAATTCAACAAGGCCAAGTGTAAGGTCCTGCACCTGGGTAGGCACAATTCCAAGCACAAATACAGGCTGGGTGGTGAATGACTGGAGAGCAGCCCTGAGGAAAAAGACCTTGGGGTCTGGGTTGATGAAAAACTCAACATGAGCCTGCAGTGTGCACATGCAGCCCAGACAGCAACCGAGTCCTGGGATGCATCAAGAGCAGTGTGGGTAGCAGGGCAAGGGAGGGGATTCTGCCCCTTTACCCTGCTCTTGTCAGACCGCGCCTGGAGTACTGTGTGCAGTTCTGGAGCCCTCAGCACAGGAAGGACATGGAAGTGTTGGAGCGGGTCC
>VWZE01003931.1:164890-212577 GCA_013396675.1 Eubucco bourcierii
CAGGGAGGTTGTGGCTGCTCCCTCCCTGGAGATGTTCAGGTTGGAGGAGGCCTTGAGTGAGCTGTACTAATGGGAGGCGTCCCTGCCTATGGCAGGTATTGGAACTAGACGATCCTTGAGGTCCCTTCCAACCTTACCGTTCTATGATTCTATGATTCATTTTATTTCAACTCCCATTTTTACCTCTACTCTGTTTTAACCCATGTTAGGTTATTATCCATTTTTAGATGAAAGTTATCCAAAATGGAAGTTGTGCAGCTTGGCAAAGATGAAGTTTTGCACAATGTCTTGGTTGCTATAGTCGAACCATGTGCCAGATTTAAGTCTATATAGCAAATATTCAGTCTCCTATTAACAAAAAAAAACCCAAGCCAAACAAAAAAAAAAAATCTATTTTCAGCAAACTCACACCCCAAAATCGCTTATCTTTTCTTACCATGTCTTTCTGCATCCTACTCTTGAAGAAGGCAAAGGTTATGAGGTTGATCACTACACACTGTGGAAAAAAGACTTCTTTTTTTTTTTTTTTTTGGTAAAGTATATTTAAAAACAAACCAAACCAGCTAATAATCCTTTGGGGAGTCCCCAGGAGCAATGCATTGGAACAGAAACCATCCATGGCAATTGTGCTCATGAAAATGTGAGCACTCTTAAGTGCTTTTGCTGAATCAAGGCCTAAATCCCTGGGTTAATTCAGCTCTGCAGCAGAGACAGAAGTGAGCCAGGAGGATTACTTTATAAAGTGGGGTTTTGGTATTTTTTTCAGAAGCTTTTACACTAAGATTTGAGCAACAGACCAGGTCCTGTTAAACTACATGAGGTGTGTGGCAAACAGAACCAGGGAAATGATTGTCCCCCTGTTGTCAGCCCTGCTGAGGTCACACCTTGAGTACTGGGTTCAGTTTTGGACCCCTCACTACAAAAAAGAAGGGCAAAACAGCTGGTGAAGTGTCTGGACAGCAAGTATTGTGAATTGAAGCTGAGGCAACTGGGATTCAGCCTGGAGAAAAGGAGGTTGAGGGATGAACTCATTGCTGTCCACAATTCATTGAAAGGATGTTAAAAGAGTCTCTTCTCCCAAGGAGCAAGTGATAGGACAAGAGGAAATACTATGAAGTTGCACCAGGGGATGTTTAGGTTGGATATTGGAAGAAACTTTTTCAATGAAAAGGTTCTCAGACACTGGAACAGACTCATAGAATGATAAGGTTGGAAAGGACCTCAAGGATCATCTAGTGCCAACACCCTGCCATAGGCAGGAACACCTCCCACTAGTACAGCTCACTCAAGGCCTCCTCCAACCTGGCCTTCAACACCTCCAGGGAGGGAGCAGCCACAACATCCCTGGGCAACCTGTGCCAGTGTCTCACCACCCTCACTGTAAACAACTTCCTCCTAACATCCAGTCTAAATCTTCCCTCTGCCAGTTTAAACCCATTGCCCCTTGTCCTGTCATTGCAAGACCTTGTCAATAGTCCCTCCCCAGCCTTCCTGTAGGCCCTCTTCAGATCCTTGAAGCCTTCTCTTCTCCAGGTTGCAGAGCCCCAGCTCTCTCAGCCTGTCCTCATAGCATAGCTGCTTCAGCCCTCTGATCATCTTCGTGGCCTCCTCTGGACCTGCTCTGACAGTTCCATGTCCTTCCTGTGCTGGGGGCTCCAGAGCTGCACTCCAGGTGGGGTCTAATGAGAGCAGAGTAAAGGTGGTTGAATCCCCATCCCTGGAGGTGTTTAAAAGCTGCAGAGATGTGGTGCTGAGGGCTGTGGATTGGTAGGGTTAGGTAAGGGTTGGACCTGATATTAAAGGTCTTCTCCAAGCAAAATGATTCCATAGTTCTGTGACATGAGATCAAACAATGAAAATCGATTCTTAATATCTGGCAACACCCCTTCAAGAGAGATTAAGTCCATCTTAAATGGTTGTCATCAAACCACACACTGAGC
This sequence comes from Eubucco bourcierii, assembly GCA_013396675.1. Lineage (NCBI taxonomy): Eukaryota > Metazoa > Chordata > Aves > Piciformes > Ramphastidae > Eubucco > Eubucco bourcierii. The sequence continues at coordinate 166,831 of VWZE01003931.1, forward strand.
TGGGGACCACAGCACTGCAGCACTTTGAGCTCTGGGTCAGCAGAAGTAAGGACATTCCTAGATGCTGAGTTGATACGAGTCAGATTTCCCTTGGAAACAAGCAGCCTACCATCCACAGAAGTAGGCATCTCATGGTCCTTTGGGAAGCTGCAGCTCTTGTCAACATATGTAGGCTGGATAGAAACCAGTAGAGATATCCTCAGTTCAGATCCACATATGGACCCACTTCAGGGGGATAAATACATACCTATGTTATCTCACACTGAATGCTGTGCTGTCACAGCAGCCTTGGAGCTACATGGTTTAAAGGCATCTTGGATGGGACAACATGATCTGTGTTCCCAAGAAAGCTCAGGAAAGGTTTTGTCAGCTGGAAATTCTCCTGATTTAGACTATAGCAGTTCAAGAAAAAGGTGACAAAGGGACTAAATGTGACCAACAAATAAAATAAAAGCATAGTGGACTGTTTCAACCCTTCTGTTCCTAAAGAGGAATAAAACCTGATCTTACTGGTGTCATTGCCAAACTAGGAGTCTACATATGGATTGCTGAAGTTATATCAACAACAGACAGAAAATAAACTCATGGTGCATGTTCTCAAAGGGTTTTCTTGTCATGTCCCACATCCACAGGGATCACTACTAAGCACATCTTATTTGTTTGGGTGCACTCAGCTTCAACATTTAGGAGTCAGAGCATATTCAATCTTCTATTTCATGCTATGAAAAACTAGGGCTAGATTTCATGTCAGCCTTCAAGTCTGTCTCGAATTTGGCACACATTTCTAAAAGCATAAAATCAATCAATAGGTTTTGGGGAGAATTTAAGGTTTTTCATTGTGGTTGGTGGTGGTGTCGATACAGGTCCTGAGACAGAAGTCCAGTAGTGCTGGAGGTATTGGGACTACCTGTCATAGGACACAGAATCACAGAAACATCCAGGTTGGAAAAGACCCTCAGGATCACCAAGGCCAACCTAGAACCCTACTCTACAAGATTCACCTTAAACCATATCCCAAGCACCACATCCAAATGACCCTTAAACACATCCAGGGTGGGTGACTCCACCACCTCCCTGGGCAGCTCATTCCAGTCCCTGACCACTCTCTCCAAGAAAAACTTTTTCCTAATATCCAACCTAAACCTACCCAGCCTCAGCTTGAGGCCATTCCTCCTTGTTCTGTCTCCAACTAAATGTGAGAAGAGACCAGTAGCAGCCTCTCCACAATGTCCCTTCAGGTAGTTGTAGACAGCCTCTTCTTTTTCAAATTAAACAGCCCCATCTCCCTCAGTCATTTCTTATGAGATTTATTCTCCAGGCCCCTCACCAGCCTTGTTGCCCTCCTCTGGACCTGCTCCAGCACCTCCACATCTCTTGTATTGTGATGCCCAAAACTGAACACAACACTCGAGGTGTGGCCTCACCAAAGCTGAGTACAAGGGGACAATCCTCTCCCTACTCCTGCTGGCCACAGCATTTTTAATGCAAGCCAGGATGCCATTGGCCTTCTTGGCTACCTGGGCACACTGCTGGCTCATATTCAGTTGCCTGTCTATTACAACCCCCAGATCCCTTTCTGCCAGGCAGCTCTCACAACACCTATACTCCTGCTATCTCATTTTTAGAGCAAAGCCTGAGGTGCAGCAGGAATACTTACAGCTCAGATCTTGGTATTAAGCCCAGTTGGGTGCATATTCTCACTACTGAATGCAAGTGATGTGATCCATAATATCCTCCAGTTGTTCTTAGATTCCAATATTGAGAATTCCTGATTCCAAAGTCAGGTCCAGTTCTTGCTATTCTAGGAAGTTTTGTCCACGGGGAGGTTATCACTGTAGAAATGAGCATCTCCTCCTAGACACTAACCACAGTGAAAGCCAGCATCTACCTCATAAGGGTGGGGATAGAAGGAGGGGGGAAGGAAGGAAAAAAATAATCAGTTGAATTCTTGGTATCAAGCCTGAGTGCTTTCATAGAAAGGGATTTTGTTCATCACAAAAATTGAATTCACACCATTTCCCTGATCTGAGAAGACAGATGACATCAGACCCTTGGCAGGAGGTGCTTTAGAGGAGACTCTAATCCATGTACTGACAAGAATATTCACTGGAGCTGTTGCTCACACTTTCTGTCCAAGGTTTGATCATGGCTTGAACATGGACCTCATTCTGGTTGACAGCAAAAATGCTTTGTGGCAACTGACAAATGAGGTGGTACCCTATAGATTTAAGTGTGATTGTGATATACAACATCAGCCTAAGAGCCTAAAGAGTAGAGGGGATAAGGGTCGACACTAAAAGTCTAGTTGGGCTCAAAACAGCAGCATGTGCTACATACTTTCAAGATTGTTCTATCTTCATCTCTGCCTATGGGGAAAAATAAATGGATGTGTTGGATCCAGTCCGTGTTCCCAGTTGTATTTTATTGCTGCTTTACAGGCCTACAACTCACAAGTGAATAGATAAGGGTGATATAAAGTAGTTATTGAGAAGAAAAACACTGGGTTCTTGAACACGTTGAGCACAGTAAAGGATTCGTTTCCAACAGCTCAAGGTTAGAGCTAATGGGTTTCTTTACTGAGAAATCTTTGCAGCTACCAGTGTTTAACCATCAGGAGTATTCTCCATCTTATAAGTATCTGAGTAATCCAAAGGAGCTATTTCTCACTGGAAGTATGATAGGCAAATCTGCTGGTCAGGACTCATGGGAGATCTGAAAGAACTTGTCTTACATCTCAGGTGTGAAAGTCATTCAGTGTTAAGATGATGAGATGTGTTTAATTCATTAAATGTAGAGTTTGGTCAGCTAGACAGAAAAAGAAGATGAAACTCTCCCAGTTCTTCTCAACTCCTAAGAGGAGGCTGTGGCAGCAAGAGTCAGGATGTTGGTTTGCACATTAGTGCTCCAACACAGTCCTGGAGACTTTAAAGGTCAACTTCTATTAAAAAAAACAACAAACCAAACCAACAAATTCTAGATTAGTCGGATAATTTAATAACAAAAAGATCCCACTCAGTGGTGGCAGAGTAAAGAAAAGGCAGCAGTGAAAGGTGAAAGCTATTTTAAAACACTGGCTGGGCTGGATTTAGCTCCAGGTCTCCTTTCTTAAGTGTTAAAAGTTGAGGCTGTTGAGACTAAACCAACCTGTCTTTGTAGTCACTCTGGAAATTATCATTGCCATACCAAGATCCTGATGTGGAATTCATCCTGTATCATTGTTAGGAGCCAAAGGTAGGGTCTTGAGCATATGTGCCCACTGGCACCCTAACTGCCTGAGTCCCCATGACCTATAGCTGCTCTGGATCTTCCACACTTATGAGCTAGAGAGTCCTTGATTCAGCCAGAACTGATCTAGCCAAAGTGAAGTGTTGACCAACATTTACCTCACATTTACCCTTTACAACACATCCTGTCAGCCTTTCTGCCCACCTTGTACCTTCAATTTATGCTCAGGAGAACAAGAAAGAAGAAAAAAACAAAATCAAAACAAACCCAAAAAACCACACAAAAGAAGTTTTACTCAAAGCAACAGGCAAATGATTGGTCTGGCTTCTTACACTGTCTGACAAGGAGAGACACAGAATTGGAGTGTGCCAGCAATTAAACCTTTCTCAGTGCTCTTTGCAGCTGGGCCTTGGACTTGGATCGCTCTGAAAGTGCACTACATGTGGACATGCTTAAAAAAAGATGCTGAGATTAGGAAAACATTATTTCACTACAGAAATAACACATTTCAGCTGCCTTCGCTGCTGCTAGATGTGAAAAACCTTTTCCAGCAGAGAAAAGACTTTGTGAGGAAACGCACACTAGAATACATCTGGGATTTGGGGTCTGGGTGGTTTGAGATATGGTTGGTGCAGAATAACATTTTTCAAACCAGGTGTTAGCCAGGCTGTGCTGATCTTCATAAAGCTCAGTGAACACAAGAGGACCAAGTTGAAACCACAACTCCTTCAAAGGAGGTGTTGGCTTCCACACAACCATTGCCTGCTTGATGAGAAATGGTTGAAATCTCCACCTGGTATTGCTACAAGACAAAGATGTGTTGTGCTCAGTACCAGGCAGAGCTGATGCCACTGCTGTAGCCTTCTTTCCCAGAAGCATTCTGATCCCAGAGACAAGAGTGATGGGCAGAAGTCTACATGAACCACCTCTGTGGTAGCAATCTGCTGGTAGCCACCAGCCTCTCTAGGTAGTCCTTAGATCAAAGACAAGAAGAGCTGAGAGAAGGATACATGTGGTCAATAGCTCACCAGGTATATTCCGCTCTAATGGGACAGGAACTGCGCCAGACTTCAATTTGCATCTGCCAGAGACTTCTGCCCATCCTTTGTATGGAGTGGCAAAGTTAAGTCACCCAACAGAAGCAGGTTTCTAGGTCACTGGCAGAGCTGCAAGAGCACAGGAGGCTCTGCTTATGCAAAAAGCCATCCAACTGGACAAGACCAGAAACAGATTCAAGTTAAGGAGAGTTTGAAGGCAGGATTTTTTGATAGTTTGTTTTGCTGGCTTGTTGGCCTTTTCTCCAAAGGGATAGTGTTTCTCGAAGGGAAGTTTCTTTTTGCAAAGTGACTGACCCGCTGGCACCAGTACAAAGTTTTAGGAGATGAACTCATACTTCTGAGTACGATTCCTCTGCACTGCTGAGAGCTGCTAATGAAGAGGAGCAGGGAGCAGCTAGAAAGGAACTGAGAGCAAGCAGCTTGGGAAATAGAAAGCAGAGGGTAAGACAGGACACGGGGTCCTGATCTGCTATAAGCATCTCCAAACCAGAGGGGCCACTTTCCTCCCTCCTCTACAGCAACAGGGCTTGAGGGTCCTGAGCAGCGTTTGAGCCTCAAAATCCCTCCTCCCTCTGGCTCATCTGGTGCTTGCCTCTGAAAGAGCCTAATCTTCCCTGAGTTGCTTTGAAGTTAGCCAGGGATTTATATTTCTGGCTCTTTTAAGGCAAGGCAGAGTGCTGTGGGTGAGCTGGGCAGCAATGGAATTGTTCCTCCACTCCTTTAACACAGAGCAGGCACAGCAGTATGACAGCCTTAGTGGAGGTCAGCTTTTCCCCTCCTCCTTTCTCCATAAAATGCCTCCTCCTCCCAGCTGCCTTTGCAAGCAAAGGGATCTAACACCCTTTGCCCAGCTCTCCTGACTGGCTGCCATAGCATCACTGCTTTCTGCTGGTCCTTTCTTCCAGCCCCAAGACTCTCCACATGCTACAAATGGAGCACAAGACATTTCTGTAAACAAGAATTCCCAGAAGTTGACCCCAGAAGTTTTCCCATCTTCTCAAGAAGTCTTAGATCCCAGTGATGTTGAATTGCAGCATAGCAGGGGTTGGAAGGGACCTCTGGAGATCTAGCCCAACCTCCCTTCTAAAGGAAGGTTATCCAGAACAGAATGCCCAGGATCGTGACCAGGTGAGTTTTGAATCTCTCCAAAGACTCCACAACCTCTGGGCAGCCTGGTACAGGGCTCCAATACCCTCAAAGTGAAGAAGTTTTATCCTGTGTTACCTTGTGAAGGGTAACCCCATCAAGCCTTGCAGGACACTGATGTGTTCCAAAGGAAGTCACAGTTCCTGAGGACTTATCACTGAGGGGTTCTTAGAAACCTCATCCCACAGCACTGATTTACACCATCTGCTTGGCTTTGGACACAGCACCTTCCACCCCAAGAAGCTATTACACTCTGCAAAAGGGAATCTGATAGGTTATGTGAAAATTATTTAAGATAGATTGTAAGCCTTTATTTACTTCCTTTTCAAGGAAAGAGAACAGAGCCAATGTCATGCTCCGAGAATAAAGCTGAATCCTTCAGGCCATTTGAAAACATCATGGTAAGGGGATTTTTCTTTCCTGTTTTACAAACAGCCTTGAGGTTTCTCATTGCTTGCCAGTGGTCTGCAGCATTATTTCAAAAGTGCCTTTGAACCACCATAAAGACATGGGAGTTTTCACCTTCTAAAATCCACCCTCTCACCCCAAGTTTCTTAGCACTGCTGAAAATCATGCTGTGCCTGGGGGCTCTTAGTTCCAGTTCCCCTCTAACCCTCAGACCTTGCCCAAGACAATGAAGGCACCTGGCCAAGAGCAGCTGTCGGGAAGATTACCCAGCCTTTGTTCGCATGTCATTGGCAGAGCAAACACCACTGTCCCATCCCCAAGATGCTCTGAAACTGTCTGTCCAGGAAAGAAAGTGGTGAGATCTTTTGGCTCAGTAGAAATCATGGGATTTTATACTGGATGCATGGGAATTTTCAGGCAAGGACTTAATTTAGGGGAGTGTGAGATGTGCAGCACCTCTGCTTTTTATTCCTTGTAGCAGTTTATCTTCTTGTGCATCATGAAGCGCTTGGGAAGCAGCCAAGGGCATACCACCGGGGAGATAGCAAGTGGGGAGGGAGAGGAAAAACAGTCAAGGGGAATACAAGTGTATTTATAAAAATCAGAACAATAGTTCCCCAGAGCTATGATAAGAATTATTTTCTGCTTGCAAATTAAAAGGCAGCACTGATTTTTTCACCCATTTATCCTCCTTTCAAAAACCCAAGCATGTAACCCTGCAACTTCCCCCAAAGCAAAGCTGTCATGAAAGTAGCAGCCAAGGTAGAAGACACAGAACATTGAGACACGGTTTAAGTAGGTATGGTGGTGTTGAGTTGATGGTTGGACTTGATGATCTTGCAAGTATTTTCTTTTTTGTCTCCTGGTTGGGAAACCACCTACCTGCAGAAACTTGGGAAGGACCATGAAGCTGGTGGTCCTGGCTCAAGTCTGTGGTGGGCATTTGTTCAGATCCTGAAGCTTAGTGTGCAGCACTCCCTCCAGTCTGAAGCAATTGGCAAAAAAGCATCTCAAAGGGTGGCCTGGATCTGTAAACAAGCAGAGCTTTGCATCCCTGGCCAGCAACGCTGGACTTCGCTGGCAGAGCTGCCTTGTGCAGTATCCCTCTGGCTCCCTGCCTGGCTTTTGCAAGTGTTATCAATAGCTTGCTTCCATGAACATGAAAGAAATCAAACTTTCCTTCTTTCTCTTGCACTCCTCCCACTCCTTTAAATAGCAACTTAAAAGGAAACAAACTTAGATCAAGGTCAGAGGGATAAAAAGTCTGTTTCTCATGCTCTGAGGAAATCCTAGCTGTTGGATGGTGGAGGCAGTTATCTCCCAGTCCTATCTGGAGATGAGTTTGGAGAATGGCTGGGAGGGATTTCCCAGGTTCTTACAATCCTGTCCCCCTCCCCTCCTCCCTGTTGCAAGGCAGGATCTCCCCTGCACACCATTCCCATCGGATCTCAGAGCAGATCCCACGCGTGGCTACACACAACTGTTTTCTCCAGGATGTGCCCATAGATGTCATTTAGTCTTGCAATTCCAGCCTGAAACTCGAGAGCTGAACCCCACAAAGGCAATGACTGGAGGTCTTCCATGCCTCAGCACTAGCAGACAGAAACACCAAGCTCCGAGAACCTTTTATCTACAGCTCTGATGTCACAGCAACCATGCACAAGTGAGCTGCCTGAAGGATCATCATTGGGAAATAACACAGAATTCCAGTATGTAGGTGTTGGAAGTGACCTCTGGAGATCTAACCCAACCCCCTTTAGCAACTCTGCTAAAGCAGAGTCACCCACAGCAGGCTGCCCAGGATCAAAATGTCCAGGCAGGTTAGGAATCCCTCCAGAAAAGACTCCACAACCTCTCTAGGCAGTCTGATCCAGTCCTCTGTCACCACAAAGTAAAGAATTCTCTCAGGAAATAGTCACATGCATGTTTAAAAGACATACAGAAACCTCTCCATGGATTTTAATGCAATTGCTCATTTGAGCAAAGACAATCACAAGGCAGTAGGTGAGGATGAGATGAAGTCACCATGGATCAAAACTAGATCAAGACAGGTAGCTTGTAAGATGATGATGTTTAATTAGCTGCCACTGGAATCAAAGCAGTTGGAAGTTGAACTCAGTCTTAAAGGTCTTCTACAACATAAATGACTCTGATTTTATTTGTGAAGATGGAGCTACAACATTCAGTATGCATTGAACCACAGAGAGGTAGGTATAAGTAAGCTTCACTAATTAAACACATCCTTGAATGAAGCTATGGAAAGATCAGGCTCAACAGTTTCCTTCCTGTCCATGTATATCACCTCAGCCTGTGGAGGAGTATTTCGGTAATAATCTAAGCGTGAGCTTTAGCAGTTTTTAGCTAGAAGAAACATCTCCATCATCCTTGCAACTCCTCATGGGCAGATCTGGCTTTTGTCTAAATCTTACAGGAAAAGCAGGTGACCTGGAATAAATTAGAAGTGACCCACTCAATAGCCCTTGGCAAACAAGAGAGTTTGGGAAAGTTGGGAGGAGAAATGAGGATTCTGGTTCCTCATCTAGGTACAAAGCATGTTTCCTACACCTCCTTTAAATCACAAAGCAACATCTCTGCTTTTCAGTGATGCACTTAGCCCAGATAAGACCAAACAGGGAGAAAATAAAGAAGAAGGACATTAAGTTCACGTTTAAAATAGCTCATGCATTTTGGAGCTCCATCCAGCTTCATCTGAGCAACATTGTGCTGCAAGCCAAGGTTTTATACAGTGTGTCATCAGGGGATCGCATTTACAAATAAGATCAAGAAGTGAAATAAAAGTCACTTGAGATGGAGATAACTCAATTGCTGGCAGAGACCAAGGGCCTGAATTGATCTCCTGGCCCATGAACAGTTTTCCATCTGCCAATTACACCCAGCAATTAGTCAGAGCCACAGCACACGGTGTTTATAGCTCAGGCTTGTAATGAAATCAGCATCTCCTGCAGGGAACTTAACCCCTCCAGAAATAATTGGGATGACACGAGTGGCTCCTATGGATTAGAAAGGAAACACCTAGATCAGTGTTGGCCTTGACAGACAAATATCTCTGAAAGCATTTAGATCACTTAGAGGGATATTGACAGGCTTAAGAGAAGTCCTTCAGACATGTAAATGCCTGGTGAAGGACTTCAGAGATGAGTATGATTCCCATGGTTGCTCTGGGCAGGTCTACAAGTCATAACCATCTTTTTCCCACTTGCAGAATGGATATACTCAGATAAGTATCAGCTTGAACATAACATCTCCCCTTAACAGCCTTACAAGGAAGAGCTCATCAGTTGTTTTCCCCAACATCAGGGAGCCATCTGCAAATACAGACCTGGAGAACCGTTCAGGATGTGGCTGAGAACTGTTGGGAGCTGAGACATCTTCATCTGGGATACAAAGCGCTTGCCCAGCACTCTTAGACCTCAGGATGCAGGGATGACAGTGCCCATCACAAGCAGACAATGCAAGGAGTTTTCACACTCAAACAGCACCTTGGGTCATTAGACCCATTGCAAAGCTTTCCAGGACTTCCAGACATCAGATTTACTGATGGAACACACTTTCCAGGTGCTAGAGATCTTCTCCAGCTGCACTGGCATGAGAAAGCAAAGCTGCTAGCACTGTGAAACCACTAAGGAAGGCAGCAGTGACTCTGGGCCTATCCACCAGTGCCCTGAAACAGTGGTGTGGTATAAATCACACAATGCAGGTCCACCAGGCCACAGCCTCTGGTTTTCCATCCCCCTAACAAACTCCTTTGTGCAAGAGACATTTTTATCCAGCCCAGGCTTTCCTAATGAACACTATGAGGCTTGAATAAACAAAGAAATGAAGCACGACAGAGTAAGACTAAGGAGAAAATATCACAACCATCCCAACAACATCAACAGTTTAGAGAAACCGCTTGGAGCTGTCAATACCCTGAGATGAGTGGTGAAAGGTTTGGGACACATTCCAGTTTGAAGCAATAGACAGCTTGCTGGTTTGCCTGCACATCTTTGCAGCTGCAATTCAGAAATGGTACTGACTGCATGGAAATAGGACCATGGAAAAGCCCAAACCAGGATAAACACTAGCAGCCATCAAAAAAACCTCAAGTTAAAGAGCTGTCTGCCAAGAGAAGATCTCAATAGTTTGGCTGCCCAACACTCAGGTCTCAAAATACATCTCAGTACTTCATAGCTGTACATTCCTGACCTCGGGCTGCTCCCTGCACACATGGCCAGGGCATGCAAAGAGGTCAAATTAATCCTGGTAGAGGCAACCCAAGCAATAACTCCTTCCAAGATAAATACACACTGGTGTAACAATCCCAAAGAACTGAATGAAGCTCTGCAAGCCATACAGATATCTTAACTATGTGTTGAGACTGGGCATGAACACACACTCAAGTCCAGGCTCACCTTTCGGGTACAGACACATCCTTACGCGCCTGGCAGAGCTTTCGAAGCATACTGGGAGCAAAGCCCATAAGAGGACCTTGACTGAAACAAGAATAGCCAAACTCAGCAGACAAAGCCATGTTTAAATCCAAGTGCCAACAATGAAGATAACAAAAGTGAAGAACTGAAGAAATCAAAGGCACTGCTCACGTGGTTTGGGCTGGAAGCACAGCCAGGAGGCCAGCCAAGATAAGGAGCCAAGATGAGGAGCTGACAATGCCTGTACAGTCAAACCTCATCCAAAGGTCCATCTGTAGAAGAAGCACATGCAGGCAAGGCAAAGCAAGGAGGGGTAATTTGGGCTCAGCTAGTACAAATAGGCCTCAGGAGTTCCAGCCCCACCTTCAGTGATGACAGGATTTGCTCTCCTCTCTGATGGGCAGAGAGAACCACCGGTCAAGTTTAGAGCCATCCCATCTAACAAGAGTCTTGTGCTCCTTAGAGAACAATTTGGGTCAGGTGCTGGGCAAGGGCTTTGAGTGCACCTGCAAGACTTAGAGTGTGGAGAGCTCCTGGATTAGTGGGGTTTCAGTATGGTTGATGGTCCTTGTGCAACTCCCACCCCAGCAGGCACCCTCATTCCTCTGCAGATGCTCCAAGTCTGGGGTATCTGTGGGAACACGCAAGGCTCAGGGCCTCAGCACAGATGTTCTGCAGCTGCATTTTGCTTGTACACCAGCAGCAGACGGCTGGACTGTGCAGATGGGCCCAGAGAGAATTGCAGCTTCCTTGAGCTTCTTGAGCTCAGGCTCAAGTGCAGGTTTTTATGGGCCTCCCTCTGTGTGTGCATGGATGTGTGTACAGAATCGCTGTGATTCACAACACATTTAGGCATCGCTCAGGGCCAACATTTTCAAATGCTGCCTCCAGAAGCCTGGATCCACTGGGTCTTTGGTTTGTTTGAAAGCTGGTTTATTTTGGATTTGAAAGCACAGCCCTTCTCTTCAGCACAAATTGACTTCCTGAGCTTGCTTGCTTCCTCCAAACTCTTCTCTTGCCAGCTCCTGTTGCTCTGGGATTCCTACATAACCCTCCAACATCTCTCAGGGTCCTGCCTCCCCCTCTCAACCTTTTCCCCATTTGCTCAGCGCATGTGTAGGGTTGTTAATTCAATTGGCAGCAAGACACCAGCTCCAGCAGAACTACGAGAATTGTCCAGGTAGGGCTGTGTCAAATCTGGAAGGCTTTAATGAATTTCAGTTTGCATTATTTGCTTTATTTCCTTCTCGTTTGGCTTCCCTTTTATGACTTTCTTTCATGGTTACGTTTCTAGGCTGTCCATCTTTCTGGATCTCTGGTTTCCCAGTTCATACTTTTCTGTTTGATATTGTTTAGTCTTGCCTAGTGAAGGGAAGCCCAGGCTCTCAGCTGAAAACCTTCATCAGCATGGGTTTACATTAAGACATGGGGTTTCTCCTGAGATCTGCTGGAAGAGAAGGAGATGTGGAGAGCCATGGGGAAACTGCATCTTAAACAGGCTCAGCAAGACTCAGAGCGTAACTGTCAGCAGCAGAAGTGGCTGGCCGGGGGGAACGGTTTAGTAATGAAACCAAGGTGGCCAAGCTGCTGACAGCTGCAGAGCAAGCCAGAGGAGAGGTAGGTTTGGGAGCAGAGGGGAATATTTCTTCTTTTCTGACTTGATGAGTTTGCATTGGCACAGGACAATGAGGAGCAGATGTCAGACAGAGGTGCCAAACTACCCTGTACAATTTTACAGCAAAAATAATGACACTCTTTCAGACCACTAATGTTTGCAGTTTCTCAACAGCATTTGGCTCTTTCTTTTTCTTTTTTTTTTCTTTCTTTTTTTTTTTTCCCCAGAGAAGCCATCCCCAAGGTCCTCCAAGGATGTTTTTTAACCAGTGCTCATCTCAGTGCTTCAGCAGTGAGATTTTCATGCCATGCTTCACATGTGCAAATTAGCAGTTGGAATAAAACACAGAATGGCAGAATGATAGGTGTTGGAAGGGAACTTGGGAGATCATCTAGTCCAACCAGAGCAGGTTTACCTAAGGCAGGTTGCTCAAGACAGTGTCCAAGTGGTTTTTCACTGACTCAGAGATGGAAACTCCACTGCTTCTCTGGGCAGGCTATTCCAGTGGTCCACTACCTTCACAGTAAAGAAGTTCCTTCTCATGTCCAGATGTAACTTCCTGTGCTCATGTTTGTGTCTGCTACCTCTTGTCCTGTCACTAGAGATCACTGCAAAAAGTTTGACCCCATCATCCTGACACCCATCCTTCAAGTATTTATAAGCATTGATAAGATTCCCCCTCAGTCTCTTTCAGACTAAAAATCCCCAAGTCCCTTTCTTCATAATAGAGATTTTCATAGAATCATAGAATGGTAAGTTGGAAGGGACCTCAAAGATCATCTAGTGCCAACCCCCTGCCATAGGCAGGGACACCTCCCACTAGCACAGCTCACTCAAGGCCTCCTCCAACCTGGCCTTCAACACCTCCAGGGAGGGAGCAGCCACAACCTCTCTGGGCAATCTGTGCCAGTGCCTCACCACCCTCACTGTAAAGAACTTCCTCCTAACATCCAGTCTAAATCTTCCCTCTGCCAGTTTAAACCCATTGCCTCTTGTCCTGTCGTTGCAAGATCTTGTAAATAATCCCTCCCCAGCCTTCCTGTAGGCCCCCTTCAGATACTGGAAGGCTACTCTAAGGTCTGCTTGAAGCCTTCTCTTCTCCAGGCTGAAGAGCCCCAACTCTCTCAGCCTGCCCTCATAGCAGAGCTGCTGCAGCCCTCTGATCATCTTCGTGGCCTCCTCTGGACCCCTCCAACACTTCCATGTCCTTCCTGTGCTGAGGGCTCCAGAACTGCACACAGTACTCCAGGTGGAGTCTGACGAGAGCAGAGTAAAGGGGCAGAAGCACCTTCCTTGCCCTGCTGGCCATGTTTCTCTTGATGCAGCCCAGGACTTGGTTGGCTGTCTGGGCTGCATGCGCACACTGCATCCCACAATCATCTTTGTAGCCTCTTCTGTACCCTCTTAAATAGTTCCTTGTCCTTCTTGAACTGGAGAGACCAAAACTGAACCTTGTATCCCAGACTAAGCCTCAACAGGGCAGAACAGAGGTGGGAAGAGAACATCCCTTAACCAGCTTGCCACACTCTTCTTGATGCACCTCCAGATGCCATTGGCCCTTTTGACCAAGACAGCACATTACTGCCTCACAGTCCTCTTGTTTTCCACCAGGACTACAGGTCTTTTTCAACAGAGCTAATGTCCCACAGCTAACTGGATTATAAGCAGGGTCTGAGCTATCTGCATCCATCAAAGCAAACTTACCTGGGGATTTTTTACTTCCACAGCACTTTCTCATTTTTCCAGTGACATGTTGGTCTTTTCTTCTGCCTGTGGCTTGTGTTAATTCATGGACTCACAGAATGATTTTGGTTGGAAAAGATCCTTAAGATCTTTAAGTTCACTAAGTCCTGCATTGCAATTCCAAATTTACAAAGACTTGGGAATCTGAAGAGTTCAGCTGGGCTCCTTTTCACCTTGGATATGCTCTGGGTAAACCAAGTGTAAGAAGTTTAAGACCACTACAATGTGTCACATGAAGATCCGAAGTAATAAAGGTTAAATTGCAACACATTGGTGTTTGGTGGTAGATTGACTCAGTGGGTGCAGCATGATGGCACCACAGCCATAGCATATCCCTGGCTTATTAGACACCCAAAACACCCAACAAAGATGAAAGAGAGATGCTGGCTGACGAATAGTTGCTGTGGTATCCATCCTACCTTGAAACCCACTCAAATGAAACCCTACCCACCCCATGAATGCAGAAAATCCTCTTGTCTGCACCCATTTGTCTGGGTGTCAGCATGAGACAGGCAGGGGTACATGTTCACTCCAGGGTGAATGCTGACTCAATGGTAGGAGAATTGTAGGCATACACACACATTTGGTGCCTGTCCCATTCTCCGCTTGCACATGATGAAAACGCACCACTGTAGCCCACCGTGGATGCTCAAATTTACAGAATCATAGAATCATTTTGGTTGGAAAAGACCATTAAGATCATTGAGTCTAACTGTCAGCATGACCATCTCCACCACTAAAGTATGTTCCTCAGCACCACATCTAGATGACTACTCAACCCTTGCAGGGATGTGGATTCCACCAGTGGCTTGGCCAGCCTGGTCCAGGGCTTCACAACCCTCAGGGGTCCAACCTAAACCTCACCTTGCACAACTTGAAGTAATTTCCTCTTGCCCCATCACTTGTTCTTTGGGAGAAGAGATCAGGACACACCTGGCTCCAACCTATTTTCAAGGGGTTGTAGAGAGTCAGAAGTTCTCCCCTCAACCTCCTTTTCTCTGGGCTGAACAACCATAGTTCCCTCAGCTTCAACTTGTGCTCTAGACACTTCACCAGCTTCATTGCTCTACTTTGGATGTTCTCCAGCACCTCAATGTTCTTCTTGTAGTAATGGTATTGGGAGCTTTGAAAAGCACAGTCTTTTAAGGATGTTTTCTCCTATGTCTATGCATGACAATAGTATTCTGGCTTGAGAGTTTTCTTTGTTTTCTTGGCTCTGCTCTGCCAGGTGATCAGGCAGAGCAGAGAAAAAGCAAATCGACAAAGAAGGGAAAAAAAAAAAGACCTTTGATGAGGAGACGAAGGAGAAAGGAAGAAGGAAAGGAGAGGGAAGGGGAGAGGTGAATCCTGAAGCTCTCCTGACATGTAGTCTTCTTGTCTGGGGTTGAAACCTGGAGGGTGGCACCTCAGATGAAGACGAGGTGCAGCTGCTGCCTGCTGCTGGTGAGGTCTTCGTGCTTCAAGTCTTCAGGGGAAGAAGAAGGGAGAAACCCAACCTACCACAAGAGCCACCAGGATATTTAATATCTGACTGGTATTAATTTGCACTCAGACATCCCATGGGATTTTTGAGCAAGGAGTAATGTGAAAGAGGCAGTGCGTGGGAGAAAGAGACCTAAGCCTTAACGAGGACTGCCACAAGGCTCTGTATCAGCTGGGAGAGGACAGAACTGTGAGGCTGAGCTGCAAACCCTCCAGTTTGGTGATATTTTCTATTCCCAGAAGAGATCATTTTGGTTTTGTAAGTGTTCCTTTGAAAAACAACAAGATCCATCCCAAGAAAACATCCCAACCACCTCGGGGTTTTCTTTGGAGAACACAAAGGAAAGAGGGAATTATGGCATGATGTAATCAGCCGCCCTGGGATTCAGAGAGCTGATTAATTGGAGAGTTTAAAAGATCTGCATTTTTCCTGGAAAGATCTTACAAATCAAGTGTCTGAACTAGAGTTACCTCTTTACAACCTGCCAGATTCTTCTCCATTAATGAAACGCAGCTAAAATATTCCAGTTCACCTTCTGCAAATCTATTGTGGCATGTCCTGGAATCCAGCTCATGTCTATAAAGGCACATATGATTATCTTAACTTCCTCCTGCTTATTGGCAATGGCCAGTAATCTTTCAGTTGTGGTATGCAAAGCCAAACATGAACCAGTATTTTCCATTATGGTTGTAATTTTGGCCTGTAATTTTATCACTCAAATATAAATCCACTTCAGAAACACCATAAACTAATTGTCACAGCGTAAACTTCGACTGCTGAGTGGTTTATAAAAGCAATTTAATAAAAGGAAAATAAAAAACAAATGCAGGCCATAATATTGTTGGCAAAAAAAAGGTCAAATATTTCTTTCTCTTTACCATCTCTGAATGCAAGAACCTGCTTCTTTTAAAATGCACTCCCAGCAAGCTTATTTGTCTTGGATTCTGCAGTAGCAGATAGAAAGTTGTTTAAAAAGAACCTCCCAAAAATTAAAAAGTGAGGTAAACAGATCAAATCTGTAGGCAGCAAAGATATCCTTGCCCTAATTCTTCAGAAAGATATTGAATGTGAAGTGCTAAGCATGTGCCCATGTGCTTATTACACAATTTAAGCCATTTTCACTGGCTGCAAACCCAAACACTTTGCAACCTGCTGTAAGTTTATGTTAGTGAGTGACTGCTGCTCAGGCTGCCTGGCTTGGTGGTAAGGAACGATGCACAGAGAGCAAGTGATCAACCATGCTACACTGAAGGGAAAAAAAAAATCAAACACAACCTTTGCATAAGTAGTAAAAAAGGAGCCTGGGTATGCCCATGAAAGCTGCTGCTAATTATTTATGAATCAGAGAATCATTTTGGTTGGAAGAGATCTTTAGGGTCTTTGAGTCCAAATGCTGAGAGGCTGAGAGACCTAGGGGAGGGGTCTTATCCTGGAGGACACTGAGAGGTGGACTTCCCAGTGATCACCAATATCTAAACATTGGAGGTCAAGAGAATGGGGCTGAGGGCTCCCCAGTTTGAAAGAGACAGAGAACTACTGGGGAGTCCAGCAGAGGCTACAAAGATGTTGAGGGGCCTGGAATCATAGAATCATAGAATCATAGAATGGTAAGGTTGGAAGGGACCTCAAGGATCATCTAGTTCCAACCCCCTGCCACAGGCAGGGACACCTCCCACTAGTACAGCTCACTCAAGGCCTCATCCAATCTGGCCTTGAACACATCCAGGGAGGGAGCAGCCACAACCTCCCTGGGCAACCTGTTCCATTGCCTCACCACCCTCACTGTAAAGAACTTCCTCCTAACATCCAGTCTAAATCTCCCCTCTGCCAGTTTAAACCCATTGCCCCTTGTCCTGTCATTGCAGGACCTTGTAAATAACCCTTCCCCAGCCTTCCTGTAGGCCCCCTGGAGCATCTCTGAGAGAGAAGGCTGAGACACCTGAGGCTGTTTAGCTTGGAAAATTGCTGCCTGAGAGGGGATCTGCTCAATGCATATAATATCTAAAAGATGGACATCATGAGGATGTGGCTGGGCTCTTTTCACTGGTCCCCAGTGACAGGACAACAGGCATTGGGTACAAACTGGAACCCAGGAGGTTCCATCTGAACAGGAGGAGAACCTTATTGCTGTTGGACTGTCAGAGCCCTGGAGCAGGCTGCCCAGAGAGGTTGTGGAGTCTCCTTCTCTGGAGAGATTCCAAATCCACCTGGACATTGTGATCCTGGATAACCTGCTGTGGGTGACCCTGTTTTAGCAAGGGGGTTGGACTAGTTGGTCTCCAGAGGCCACTATTCTGTGATTTTGTCAATCCAGCACTGCAAGCTCACCTCTAAACCATGCCACTCAGCACCAGCTCCACACAGTTTTGAAACCCCTCCAGGGATGGTGACTCCAACACTGCCTGCAGCAGCTTGATCCAGCCCTTGACAACCCTTTTGGGGAAGCAATTCTTTGTAATACCCAATCTAAACCTCCCCTAGAAGGAACATTGTGAAGCCTCCCTTGGGAAAGGCAAACAATAACGAGTCTCTGAGCAAGATTTTCACGAGTAACCCCCAAATCACCCCCATGCCCCACACATGACTCCAGAAGTCAGACAGATCACTATACTTCTAAGGTTTTCAGGGCTGCTTGATTCTGGGACATTGACATGTGAAGGTTTGCAAGCCTTGGCTCTGCAGGAGAAAAGGAAAAAAAAAAAAAAAACCACCACCAAAATATCCCACGTTTATTCATGAAAAATATCTTCAGTGGGAGCCTGTTTATAATAAACCAACAAATGATATAGAGGCTGCTGTTTGGCACAGGAATGGCTGGGGAGAGGCTTGTGTTACATTTCTCTCTCGCAGAGTTGATGGTATAAGGCAGAGCAGGCTGAAATTTATGTTCTCCTGGTACTGTCTTCCTGGCTGGAGACAGTTCTGGCACAGTCCCTCGCTTGTGCTATACATTGCATGGCCCTAGATTTATTGCCAGAGGTTGGGGTGAGGGCAGAGGGGCAGTTCTGACTTCTTTATGGTTATGGAGGCACTTGAAGAGGCCAGGACAGACATAGATAAGTAGCCCCAGAGCCAGCTACTGACCACCACCCTCCCACTTATACTTTCTGGTATTCTGTGCTAGCTTGGTTTTTAACAGCAGTGTTTGAGTTATGTACAGGTTTGGAGAAGAGTGTGGTCCACAGGTCAGGGGAGGTTCTCCTCCCCGTCTACTCTGCCCTATTGAGACTACATCTGAAGTACTGGATCCAGTTCTGGGCTCTCTGCTTCAAGAGCGAAAGTGAACTACTGGAGGCAGTCCAGCAGAGACTACAAGGATGCTGAGGGCACTGAGGCATTTCCATGAGAAGGAAAGGCTGAGCAACCTGGGGCTGTTTAGCCTGGAGAAGAGTAGCTTGAGAGGGGAGCTGATCAATGCTCAGTAAGAACTAAAGAGTGAGGAGCAGGAGGATGGGGCCAGACTCTTTTCAGCAGTGGTCAGTGATGTGACAAGAGACAGTAGGCACAAATTGTAACCCAGGGGGTTCCATCTGAACAGGAGGAGAACCTTATGAGAACCTTATGGCTATGAGACTGCCAGAGCCCTGGAGCAGGCTGCCCAGAAAGGCCATGGAGTGTCCTTCTCTGGAGAGATTCCAAATCCACATGGATACTGTGATCCTGGGTAGCCTGCAGTGGGTGGCTCTGCTATAGCATGGGGGTTGCACTAGTTGGTCCCCAGAGGTCACTTTCTACCCCTAAATTGTGCGTCATGGTTGCCAGATCAATTCCCATCAGGACTAAGAGAAATCCCTGACTGAGACTGCTAGAAAGTTGTCTCCATGTGAGACAATAAAGCCTTTTCCCCCTGCAAAATACTTTAGAAGTTCTTCTTGAAGAGCTTTGCAAGAACTGGGCATTAGTATTTATTGTTGCTATTACGCAGCATTCACTCTCCACTCTCAGAAGAACAGCTGCAGCTTAAGATACAGTGTTGGAGTTCCAGTGTGTTTCTTGACCCCTACAAATTAGTCCTCAATGCAACAGCCAGGAAAACCCAGAAATTATCAGAGACAAAAAACAAAAGAGAGGAGAATTTTTGTCACTACAAATGTCACTGTCTGCTGCGTGCAACTCATTCTTCAACATAAAGCTGTCTCACCAGGCTACCACTCCCCAAATGTCCACAAATCCTATTATTAAATATAATACATAAAATACTTAGAAATAAACATATATGTAAATACACATTCCATGTACATTCATACACACAGAGGAAAAAAAAAAAAAGACATTATTTTTGATGACAGGCCACAGAACCCCAGGGTTCAGTTCCCACCATGATGGACAATTTATTTACATTTCTCCTCAGTGTTATGAATTGATCTTTCCACTGGCACAACCCAGAGATACTTAGGTCATCTCTTTGCTTCTTCTCTTTCCCTGCTTTCTTTATGAGATAATAGTCAATTAGGACTCAAGACCAAGCAGAACTCTTCCACTTATTAGGGCTTGATCCACTCCTGACATTACCTGATAAATTATTCCTCTGATTTCCTAAGAGACTCGGTGTCTGAAGGGTATTTACTCTTTATAACCACTTTTCATGTTTCATCCTTCATGTTTAGCCTTCATGGCTACCCTCTGAAGAGTGATGCTCCAGTCTCCTCAGCATCTTCATAACCTCTGCTGGATTCTGTCCAATAGTTGCCTTTCTCCCTTGAACTGGGAACCCCAAACTTAACCCAGTCCTCTAGATATGGCCTCACTTGAGTAGAATAGAAGGAGAACAACCTCTACACTCTTGTGAGTGCACTCAATATCTCCAGCATCTTCCCAAAGGATTAAGTGTCCCCACATTTAGAGATGGGCATGCTCTTTATGCCTATTTCTATATGTCCAGCTCTGATTATATATATATATATAATAATATATATATATAAAAAAATATATAAAATATATGAATATATGTGAAATAGATGGATATAAATGTGTATATATATATATTATATATTAATATATATTAAATAGATATATAAAAATGTGTGTATATATATATACAAATATAAATATATAAAATATTTCTATATGTCTATATGTCCAGCTGTGATTCTGGAGAAGTGATGCCATGTGGCCAAGCCATGGTGACTCAGGAGCCTGGTGCATCAGCACAGTCCATGTAGGGCCCCTCGTTCTTGCTCCACCCAGCACATCATCTGGGTGCCTGTCTCAGGCTACATTTGGACCAAGAGCTCTGCAACCACAGTATTACCAGACATGTCCTGTGATCTGATTTCCTTTCATGGCCAGGTGCTTTTCAGAACCTGTTGCCAACTCCAAGTGGTATTGCCTGGAATGAAAAGAGAAAAGAAAGGAGGGGGGAAAAAAAAAAAAAGTCAATGAAACAGAGCAGATAATTTTGCAATTTAATTTTCCATCTTCTCTAATAACGGTACCAGTGTCATGCATGATGGATGAAACTGCTACATATGGCCTCTCAAGATTAATTCCCCTCCTAGAACTTCAACTGTGATTTTTCCAGAGCAGTCTCTTGGCTCCTTTATTCAACCTTCCCCCTGGTCCCTTCCCCTCTCCCTTCTCCAGCCTTCTCCTGGTTGGAAGAATGTTTTGGATCAAAGCCGACCAGGAGAATTAGGCTGGGTATAAGGCCTGGCTTTCATGTTTACTGAAGAGATTCAAACCCTCTTCCTGAAGGAAAGTGCAGCATTTTATGTGGAAAACATCAATGAAGCAGCCATCAGACCTGAATATCCTCTGCTCCTTATCTGAAGCTACTGACTACTGCACAAAAATGGTCTATCTGCTCCTTCTAGGATCTTGAAGGATCTACTTTTTTTTTTTTTTTTTCCATCCTGCTTGGGCAGAAATATCTGAAGCCCATTAAAAGTTGTGCCATAATCAAATCTCCTTATTTTCTCCAGCCAGGAGCAGGAGATCTGGGATTTAAAGACAAAGTTTGATCTTATCTATTTTATTTTTTTTTATCTGATGATGCTGGCTCCACCAAATAAGATTTATCTGTAAAGAAAATAATGTAGTTAATGTCCTGGCTGTCGAAACCTTTATGGAGACCTCTCAGTTTTTGCTACTTGGAGCACTCCAATTAAATGTAACTCTGTAAACCTGAGCAAACCCAGCCTTATCTGAGGACTCCTAAATTAGATTTGTGGATATGGGAAACCCTGTGGAAAGGGCTTGCTTTGGTGTTTTTTGTGTGTGATGGGGACAGGGAGACAGTGTGCTGAGTAAAAGCTGAGCTTCTCTCCCCTGGGCTGGCAGGGAGCACACATACCACTAACAAGTGCTGTTACTGCATTTACGTCACTGGAGAATTTGCTCCTTCTGGCATGTCCTCTGGCATCCCACAGCTGAAGGGGCTCCAGGAAAAAAGCAAACTTGCTGTCCTGACAGAGGGACAAGTGAGACATGTGAAAAACTCATCCCTAAGCTGTGCAAGGCATGCAGCAATGAACAAGTGCTAAGGACCATGGTGTCCATGGTTTGCCCTGGTGATGAGGACCATGGCACCTATGGCTTGCCCCATGTGATCTAGCTGGATCTCTCTCAGACCAGAGGGATCAACCTAGGAATATAGCCAGCTGTTTGAACATCTCCTCAGCACTAGGGCAAGCCATAGACACCATGGTCATCAGTACATGCTCGTTGCTGCCTGAGCATGAGCTCAGAACTATGGTGTCCATGGCTTGCCCTGAGTGCCAGATCTAGCTGCATTTTAGTTCATAGAGATCAAACCTGGAGGATATCCAGATATGTGAACATCTCCACTAGATAAAACAACAAAGATCTTCCTCAATCTGGAGAGTTTCTTAGTTCTCCAGCATTTTGCAGACCCCATGGAGTACCCCACGGAAATCTTCAAGCAAGACTGATCCCTCAGCCCTGTTATACAACAAGGAAGAAGAGCACAGAAAACGGATCATTTGTAACATTGAGGCACTTCAAACCACCATCTTTCAATTGGGCAGTGCCCAGACCTCTTCAGGTTCCTCTCCAGGTTCTCTGCCTTTGAGGTGCAGAGAAATTGATCAGCAAGAGCAAGGCTGGACTGAAAAGGAGTGGAGGTAAAAACCAGGACTCTCTGAGCTGAGCTGTTTATGATACCACCTTGGGCATCGCCCCCAGGGTTTGTCAGGAAAAGAAAACCAGGCACAGCACATGGTACGAAGGATCAGCAGGACTTAGTTAGAAGAGGAGGTTTCATAGTAAGCAGGATCACCATGAATGGGTTCATTCACTGCAGTTCTGATTTTTGGCTTTGCTTTCCTGTGCAAAAGCAAAACATCGTTTCTGGCTGATCTCACCTGAATTATTTCCAAACTGTTTTTCCTCTGAGTTCTTTGGGTTTGGACCAGTTTGGAAAAAAATTAATTGTGCACCCAGTCCTGGGGTTTTACTCTATCAGTTGACTTCAGAGTTCCCCTCTCTGAATTTTGGCTGCTACAACCTGCAAGATGGAAAAATATGTTCCTGTCCTCAAACTCATCTCAGCTTCTTGTTCATCCAAGATTGTAATGGGAAGAACTTCCCCCATGAAATTAAAAACAAATAAATTCCCATAAAATACCTACAGTCAGGAAAAAGAAGAAGGTTCACACACCTGTTGGTCGCTATTTTCAAGGTATAATTTTTTTTTTTTTTCTAAAATTTCAACCCCCCCTGGGAAATCCTCCTCCTCCTTCCTGACCACCTTTATCTAAGCCTGCTTTCTCTGCTGAAGACTTCATTTTGTTGGATTAGTATTAGTGGTTTTTGCTTTGCCTCTTTATGGTTGTTCACCCTCACCCCCACCCCTCCCATTTTCTTTGTTCATGAAAGACCATCAACAAAATTCCCTTGTTGTCAGTGAAAATCTTTTTTTGATAAACACTGCCTGGAATATACATCTTTTTGTTTAAAAATGGTGATGCTACTTAATAACAAACTCTGAGGCCTTAATATATCAGCTTTGCAATCCTGGCTGGAAATAATTTAAAACAACTCTACCAGATGTACAGGGCAGGGGCAAGTCGCAAAACCTCTTTGTTCGCAGCCCTGTGGAGTAACTAACCTGAAGCCATTGGCCATGGCCATATCTGAGCCTAGACAGAACCCCCTGCTCTTGGCAGATCTTCAACTGATCTTCACATCACCTTCCACTGATCCCTGTTGATGTTCAGATTAGCTGAAGGCTTCATGGTAGTTTAGACATGCTAAATTTGAGGGGACTGACCACTCCTGACACCGAGAATGATGACCTGGGGGCCCTCGGTGTAGGTCAAGAAAGCGGTGAACAATGAAGCTATCACCCTTGGCAACAACCAAGCCCTTGTGGACCCGTATCTGACCTTGCTTTCCTCTGATATGAACCTATTTATCTTCCCCTGACCATGGCAAAAGCTTTCATGTGGACCAGCAGGGCAGGAGCCCAGACCTTACAGACCGTTGTGCCAGCCTACCTGGCAACAGGCTCGTAACACACCTCTGAGCAGCGATGGGCCTCATCAAAGCGCTTGCCCACCGTGAGCTGAGGAAATCAGTTAGGTGCAGTAAAACTGAAATTTCCATTCCTTGTGTAAACACCACGTATCTCTCCAACGGTGTCCAGAAAGATGCGGGAAAGTGCAAGCTCAGCAGCTGGAGTAGACTGGGTACCTCCGTGCAGTCAGCCTATACCAGGTGGTCTCTGTCAGGGGAGGTGATTTATGCTAACGCTCTCCCTCTTGGGCTGCTTTTATTTAGTTAGTGGGAGTTTGACAGCCCAGAGGTCACAGACACTCCAGTCACTAGTGGTTTCTCTACTGAAATGGAGAAATGCCTTTTGGGAGGGGAGGGGGGAACAGGATGGGATGGGGAAAGAAGAGTTGAGCTGAATGCACGCTAGTGTCAACTGCTGGAAAAACAGCAGGTCCATAAATAGTCAAGGGTTTGGAAGATGAGGGGCGATGAATAGTGCCTTAATCACAAATGAAATGTCAAGGGAGGAGGGGAAAGGGGCTCTCTATTTATCCTCTCCTGCCTGAGATTTAAAACCAGGGAGACAGCGTCCTTGGGGACCTCCCAATGAATTTTTCCTGTGCATCCAAGGAAGGAGCCTGTTCAGGCTTCTCACAGTTTCTTTCTTTCTTTTTTTTTTTTTTCTTTTCAACCACACTCGGCTAAATTTTTGGAAAATGAGTACATGACACTGCTTCTTTCTTACTTCTGCCTCACTCTTTGGACTTAGAATCACAGAATCATTTTGGTTGGAAGAGATCTTTCAGATTATCATGTGCGATCATTAACTCAGCAGTGCCAGGTCCCCACTAAACCACATCCCTCAGCACCAGATCTACACAGCTTTTAAATCCCTCCAGGGCTGGCGGTTCCACCACTGCCCTGGGCAGCCAGTTCCAGTGCTTAACAACCCTTTTGTGGAAGACATTCTTCCTCATGTCCAACCTAAACCTCATCTTGCACAAATTGAGGCCATTTCTTCTTGTGCTGTCACTTATTTTTTGAAAGACTCATAGAATGATAGAATGGTAAAGTTGGAAGGGACCTCAAAGATCATCTAGTTCCAACCCTCTGCCATAGGCAGGGACACCTCCCACTAGTACAGCTCACTCAAGGCCTCGTCCAACTTGGCCTTGAGCATCTCCAGGGAGGAAGCATCCACAACCTCCCTGGGGTTGAAAGGAGAAAGAGAAGGAAGAGACTGACCCCAACATTGCTACTTGTGCAAGACACTTCAGATAAATCCTCATCTCAATTTAATCAGGCTCTGGGAAGGCACAGGGAGAGTACCCCTCTGAGGTGTTCTTGGAGAGCTCCAGGAGAAAGATTTAGCAAGGAGGAGAAGCACATCTCCAAAGACTCACACATAGCTGATCTCCTGTACGTCCTTGAGATGCTGCACCTCAGTTGTGCCATGGTAGATGGACATATCTCATGAGCTTGTGGGAGGTGAGAGCCCTTTGCTTAAGGCCAGATAGAAGAGGACTAGGTGGTTGAGCTCTGCCTTGCTGAGTGCTGCATAGTAACTGCACGCCTGCTCTCAGCACCCTCCTGGAGTGAAACTGTGATGACACTTTCCAGCTGCTCCAGGATATTCCTGCAACAGAACTTCTGCAGCCTCGCTGAAGGACCATGCCACAGAAAATATGGTCCTGCAACAACTTTTCTTCTCGGTATAGGAAGAGTAGTAATTAATTACTCCTGATTTACTCAGCAAACCAATGGAAGAACAACTCCAAGACCCTTCATAGAATCATAGAACCGTTGAATAGTAAGGTTGGAAGAGACCTCAAGTTCCATCCTGTTCCAACACCCCCTGCCATAGGCAGGGACACCTCCCACTAGTTCTGCCTAAGGCAGCTTTATTTCCTCTGAGGTTCAAAGCCTGGGAGGCTGAGACATTGCTACGCCCTTGCTTTCTGTGCATGGCATGTGTTCCTTTAACTCTGTCTTCATGAGAAATGTGTAATGTGTGATCTCAGCACTACCTCCACACAGAGCCAGGAGCAGTGCTATTGGCTTTCATGGAGCTACTCTGGATTTACATCAAGGTGAATGAGATCAGTCCATTAGCCTCCCTGGCAAGCTCCCTGGAACATGGTTACAATTTAATCTGGTCCCTGAAACACTCCAATTTTGGCCAATGGTTTCCCCTCCCCTTGTAGACTCTATGCATCAAGGTCACCAAATCCCAGATGTCCTCTAAGGTCCCTGGGGTCACGGTTTGATTTCACACTGGATGTTTTGCTGCTAGAAGGTAAATAATCTGGGTCTTATTTTCTAAGGTTGGCAGCCCAGGAAATGCAGGAAGCTGCTCAGTTCAGGTTTTTCTTGTGTAACAGATCAGCTTTTTCATACATCTGCTGATACAATGCTCAAGGATAATTTGAGTTTCCTTGGGGAAAAACAACAGCTGGAAAAGTTGCAGGGGAAAAAAAAAAAAAGAACTTTTCCCAAGAAAATCTCCCCTCAAGTGCATAGGAAATTGCAGTGACCTACAAAGCCCAGAATAAGAGTTGATTGGGCTGGAAGGGTTTGAGATGGCTGTTAGAGCTAATTCTTCCCCAAGGAAGAAACAGCTTTGCCTGTTTTGTGAAGGTGACCTACTCGGTAGAAAGGGATTTGGACTTCACCCTGTGGGCAGTCCCTGTGCAGTCGATGGAAAGACTTGTGAAGGAAGAGTAGCAGAGAAATGTTATTAGACTGAATTGGGCACTTCTCTCCCAGGAGTGGTACGAAGGACCAAGGAAGGATCATAAACACTGGAAGATCTCACGATAAAGTGGACTCTGTCCATGTAATCCTGTTACAGAGACCTGTTGGATGGTTTGTGTCAAAGGAAGATAGGAAGGAGATGAATGGAGTTATCCTCAATGAATATTCTCCCCCACCTGGAGTACTGTGTGCAGTTCTGGAGCCCTCAGCACAGGAGGGACATGGAAGTGTTTGAGCGGGTCCAGAGGAGGGCCACAAGGATGATCAGAGGGCTGGAGCAGCTCTCCTATGAGGACAGGCTGAGAGAGTTAGGGCTCTGCAGCCTGGAGAAGAGAAACCTTCCAGGAGACCTGATAGTAGCCTTCCGGTATCTGAAGAGGGCCTGCAGGAAGGCTGGGGAAGGACTATTGACAAGGTCTTGCAATGACAGGACAAGGGGCAATGGGTTTAAACTGGCAGAGGGGAGATTTAGACTGGATGTCAGGAGGAAGTTCTTTCCAGTGAGGGTGGTGAGACACTGGCACAGGTTGCCCAGGGAGGTTGTGGCTGCTCCCTCCCTGGAGGTGTTCAAGGTCAGGTTGGAGGAGGCCTTGAGTGAGCTGTACTAGTGGGAGGTGTCCCTGCCTATGGCAGGGAGTTGGAACTGGATGATCTTTGAGGTCCCTTCCAACCTTACCATTCTATGATTCTATGATAATATGAGCATTTTTGGGGGGTGAGGGGGCCACTGCTGTCATCTACAGAGACTACAAGAAATGCAATGGCAACACATTACCATTACGCTGCAGGAATGACTCAATCCATCCAAACAAGGGCTACTCCTTGCTCTTGGCTTATGAATATCCCTCCTGCTGATGCCAATACAGGAGCTGTGGGAGTTCAACCAGACCCTACAGAGAATAGACCTGTGTTGCAAATCTCATTTCCAATTTGGGATTTACTCACACCCTGAGCATCCATCCAGAATGTCACAATTTGTCTGCTTTTGGACCAGGAAAATGGTGGGGGGAAATTGGATCATAATGTTACAAAACATATATATAATTTTCATGACTCACCCAGAGCCTAACCCCTGTGTGATCAGTATGTCTGAACATCAACCTAGTTCTGAAGGTGCTCAGGATGCACTTTAAGCAGCCAGTTTAGGAAGAAAAAAAAAAAAAATCGTGTCTGTACGTGTTTTTGGCTCAATGAGGTGTTAAATCGGAGATGCTCTTCAAACAAACTAATCCAGCCAGGAGAAAATACACAAAAGAAAGGCTCTGGAATGACATTTACCACTCCCCAAGCACGTCAGAAACGCCGGCTGGCTTCTCACTCGCCATCGCCGAGGGAGAAAAGGATGAAGTGGGTAGGTCTCTGTCTTAGCAAAACAGCTGCCGCAGACTTAAAAGGCGAGTGGCAAGGTAGAGAGGTCTGACTGAGATCACAGGCACTTCTGGGCAGATAGGATCTCCGGGAAGCGAAGACAAGGTGTGAGAAGTCTGTTCTTTCTTGTATCATTGCAAGGGCTCTTTTTTGAAGATAAGCCCCTTTCTGGGAGGAGGGGGATGTCTTTGCACTTCAAGGGCAGGCACGTTTCCACCTCCCCTCTGTTTGTTTTCTAATTTTCTTTTCACTCTCACATCGGCTCTTCGTGACCCTCTCTCTCATCAGCATCACCACCACCTCTTCACGGGGCCCTGCAGACAGGGGTTAAGAGGCCTCACAAGGGAAGAGAGTTTTACAGCAGGATCTGGAGGGGATGAGCAGGGGCTCAGGTGAAAGGAATGAGGAGGCAGCAAGGTGAGGAGGGAAATGCCAAGTCACCCAAATGTGCTTTGGAGCAATGACCATCACAGTGATGGACCACAGGAAGGGAGAAGGCTTCCAAGAGACCTTAGAGTAGCCTTCCAATATCTGAAGGGGGCCTACAGGAAGGCTGGGGAGGGGCTATTGACAAGGTCTTGTAATGACAGGATGAGGGGCAATGGGTTTAATCTGGCAGAGGGAAGATTTAGTCTGGATGTTAGGAGGAAGTTCTTTACAGTGAGGGTGGTGAGACACTGGCACAGGTTGCCCAGGAAGGTTGTGGATGCTCCCTCCCTGGAGGTGTTCAAGGCCAAGTTGGCTGAGGCCTTGAGTGAGCTGTACTAGTGGGAGGTGTCCCTTCCTATGGCAGGGAGTTGGAACTAGATGATCCTTGAGGTCCCTTCCAACCTTACCATTCTATGATTCTATGACTTAGCTCACCTTCAGGATTCCTAAGCACCATCTCCATACAGCCCATGTACAGAAGCAGATCATGGCAAAGGAATAAAAAACAAAACCCCTCAGAGAAACACCAAAAAAATGAAGTACTTAAGCAGGCAAGGAGCGTCCTTGCCTCTCCTATTGAGGAGCACTGCCGGATTGTTTCATCCCAAACCCAAGCACTGATCTTCTTCTACCACTTCTCCATGCAAAATGGAACTCTTAATTTACTCTGTTACTTGAAAATTCTACTGTGTTCCTCAACTTTATGAAGCAGCAGAGGGAAAGCAGATGGATGAAAGGTTGCTGGATTTGCTGTGAGTCCCAAAGATGGACAGCCAGGAGGAACAGGCATAACTGTACTTTCCTGCCTAAAGCAGTAAATTCTGCTAAATACTTTTGTTCAGGAATCTTCTGGGGATTTGGGATGTATGGAAAGCAATGCTTGTGATGTTCAAACACCACACTGTGGTATCCAAACCAAAGGAGGAAGGAGAAATGCAGGTGTGGATTGTCCGTGTCATGCTGAATGTACTTGGGGTTGTTTACTTAAGGCATGACCAAGTTCAGACAACAAATAAGCAAAGAGAACAGAAAGGAGGCTTGCCAGGGAGGAAAGAAGAAACAAAAAGTGGGAAAAGTTGGTAATTTCCCATTTAATTCAAGCCATGCCTCCTAACCTCTCTCTGCCAATTCCCCTACCTACCAACCCGGTCATATAATCACCCATCTTTTCATCAGCTCTTCCTTCCTCTGCCTCTAATCTCTTATGACACAAATGAGTGAGTTCAGGGTTTTATTAGGAGGAACAGGGGATTTCAGGCTCCAACACAACCGGGAGCCCTGCCGCCGAGCGGGGACCTGCTGGCGGACTGCTGCCCGTGTCAGGTTGTTGTACAAACATTACCTCCTGCAAATCTCCAGCATGGTCACCAAGTCAAGCAGTGGAGACAGTTTGCCCAGTAGTTTGACCTTTCACCTCCCCTTTACTAAATAGACCTAATTACTGCGTTTGTCTGTCATTTAAGCAACAAATGACTCCATTGAGGTCATCTGAGGGAAGCTGGAGTTCTTAGCTGTCATTTCGAGAGAGCCTTGGCTAATTTTATCCTGCTGGGGAGGAAAGCCCTGTGAAATTTTGCTGGAAGGTTCAGTTACAATTGCTGTTTCCTGGGGAGGGATTGGTGGCACGCTCAGTGCTCCAGCAAGCAAGGTATGGCCCCGCCAGCTCCTCCTAGTTCAGAGTCCTCTGTGCCTTCCAGCAATTGATGTTTGGACTTGATGATCTTAGAGGTCTTTTCCAACCTTTATGATTCTATGATTGCAGGAGAAATCCTAAAGGAGAAACTTCCTTAGATCATCTGAAACAAAGATAATAATAATAATGATGAGGTAAGTATTTAATTATTATAATCCATTTTTTTTTCTTTTCCAAACTCAGATTTTGCCATTGCAAACGTGAAAGCTCTTTGAGCAGAGGTCACCTTTTTGTTCAGCTCAAAGTAGAGGCAGAAGTTATGGATGCAGTTGTTTCAGTAGTGGTTCCTCCACAGTCTTCAGTACTTGTATTTCTGATGAATCCCAGTTGGGTGCTTTGTGGGTAATGTGAAATATTGATGAAAGTGGTTAAGCCTGGAGAAAACCCAAAGAAACCAAAATGTGAGCAGGGAGGGACTAGGCAAGCCTAGCAGATGGGAGTGTTTCCCTTCTGCTTATGTAAACAGCAATCCCTGAATTAATTTTGGAGACATAAATATACCCATCAACACACAGAATGACATCTAATACTCTGTGTGCCTGATTACACATATACAGTTTGATAGAGGAGTGAATCTGGAAAGCACATAAAAGAAGTCACCTTGTCTGTGCCTGGTTTTGATCAGCTCCCACAGACCCAGTCCTGGGAAAAGTGAGATTGACTTATCATAGAATCCCAGAACAATGAAGACAGGAAAGGACCTCTGGAGATGCCAACTCCCAGTTCAAACCCTCTAACAGAGCAGTGCCACCCACACAGGTTGTGCAGGTGGGTTTGGAACCTCTCCAGAGAAGGAGACTCCACAGCCTCTCAGGGTAGCCTGCTCCAGGGTTTCTACACCCTTACAGCAAGGAAGTTTTCCCTCATGTTCAGACAAAACCTCCTGGGTTCCAGTTTGTGCCACCTATTATGTTGGTGAGCATCACTGAAAAGAGTCTGGCTTCATCCTCTCGCCCCCTGAATGAGCACTGAAAAGAGCCTCTCTGAACCTTCTCCAGGCTAAACAGTTCCAGGTCCTTTAGCCTTTTTTGAGCCTTACCTTTAGCCCCTTTCCTCTCTCATCCCCTCCAAGCCATCCCTTGCACATTCTTAGCAAAACCAGTATAACTAAGCTCAAGAACAGGGACCCTGAGAAGACTTATTTAGACAAGATATACTAAGGCTGGTCCTTCACCTCATGTGTGTCACCCCTCTTGTCCCTGGCCTGGGCACACCTCTGCATTTTGTGCTCCTTCACCTCCAGAATATGAAGCAGAAGCACACGTGGTTCAAGATAACAACTCATACAAACTTTTGGCTCTCAAGCAGCTTCATAAAGTCAAAGCCTGAACCACATCAGAGTCATCCACTGCCCAGCCCTGGTTTCATACAGTCAGGATTTCATCTCCTACCAAATAAATCTAGTTTGAACTTAGCTACAAAACAAGACAGAGTTTGAGCCATTCTGACATGAAAGAATGTCAATGAGATTGGAGTTTTAGTCCATTTTCCTTGTTAGAGATACTCAGACATCCCCTCCATTCTCATTTAAGGCTTCTCAAAATGTTTTACAGGTTTCTTCCTAGCATTTCTACAGTTTTAGAAGGGAGGACAAAGCAACAGCTAAACAGAGCCTAAGTAAGGAGGCCCAGCCAGCACCCATGGGTGACATTAGAGCAATCAGCAAGTCTCTGTCCTAGCCAACCAGGGGGCCACCAGGCCCCTGTACCTTTATACCCCACTCCCATTCACTCAGTGTGCACCTGTGGTGACAGGAGAAGGAACCCTCTGCCCAGCTGGGAAAGAAGCCAGAGAGTTGTGGTCAATGGGATGGAGTCCAGTTGGAGGCCTGTGACTAGTGGGGTCCCACAGGGGTCAGTACTGGGACCAGTTCTGTTCAATATATTCATCAATGACCTGGATGGGGGCACAGAATGCACTGTCAACAAGTTTGCTGGTGACACCAAACTGGGTGGAGTGGCTGCCACACCAGGAGGCTGTGCTGCCATTCAGCCAGACTTGGACATGTTGGAGGGGTGGTCAGGGAGAAACTTAATGAAATTCAACAAGGGCAAGTGTAGAGTCTTGCATCTGGGAAAGAACAACTCCAGGGATCAGGATAAGTTGGGGACTGACCTGCTGGAAGGCAGAAAAGGATCTGGGGGGTCTTAGTTCATGGGAGGTTGACCAAGAGCCAGCAATGTGCTCTGGTGGTCAGGAGGGCCAATGCCATTCTGGGGTGTATTAAAAGGGCTGTGGTTAGTAGGTTGAGAGAGGTTCTCCTGCCCCTCTGCTCTGCTCTGGTGAGGCCACATCTGGAGTTACTGTGCCCAGTTCTGGGGCCCCCAGTTAAAGAGGGACATAGAACTGCTTGAGAGAGTCCAGCACAGAGCCACAAAGATGCTGAAGGGAATGGAACAGCTCTGTTACAAGGAGAGCCTCAGGGAGATGGGGCTCTTTAGCTTGGAGAAGAGGAGTCTGAGAGGTGACCTCATCAATGTTTACAAATATGTAAAGGTGAGTGCCAGGAGGATGGAGCCAGGCTCTGCTTGGTGATACCTGATGACAGGACAAGGGGCAATGGGTGGAAGCTGAGACATAGGAAGTTTTATTTAAACATGAGGAGGAATTTTTCCCTGTGAGGGTGACAGAACACTGGAAAACGCTGCCCAGGGGGGTTATGGAGTCTTCCTCTCTGGAGATACTCAAAACCCACCTGGACACATTCCTGTGTGATCTTGTACAGTGGATCCTGCTCTGGCAGTGGGGTTGAATGAGCTTCCAAGGTCCCTTCCAGGCCCTGACATTCTGTGATTCTTTGATTCTGTGAGTCCTTTCCCCCCATCTTCCTCTTTTTATCTCCATCCTTCTCCTCTCCATCCTTTTCCTCTCCGTCTCTCTCCTTTCAGCACCACCTCACCTTTCCCATCATATCTGCCCCTCTCCCACCCCACACTGCATTTTCCCCTCTTTTTCCCCAAACCCAGAGCACCTGGGTTCTGTTGAGTCTCCTCCCACTCCAGTTGTGACCACTTCACCCTCCTTGCCCACTCCCCTATTTAATCTGCCCCAGCAAAGGCAGATGCCCCAAGCTTGCCCAGCTGGGCAGAGGGTTCCTCCTCCTGTCACCACAGGTGAGTCTGCTACAAATGTGCAAGAGGTGGCTTGGAGGAGCTGAGAGAGGGAAGGGACTAAAGGTAAGGCTGAAAAAAAAGCTAAAGGACCTGGAGCTGTTTAGCCTGGAGAAGATTTGGAGAGGCTCTTTTCAGTGCTCATTCAGGGGATAAGAGGTTGAGGCCAGACTCTCTTCAGTGATACTCAGCAACAGAATAAGGGGCACAAACGGGAACCAAGGAGGTTCTGTCTGAACATGAGGAAAAACTTCCTTGCTGTGAGGGTGTGAAGCCCTGGAGCAGTCTGCCCAGAGGTTGTGGAGTCTCCTTCTCTGGAGACTTTCAAAATGTATCTGGATGCATTCTTGTGTGAACAACTCCAAGGTGATACTGCATTGGAGGGTGGTTGGATTCTATCTCTGGAGGTTGCTTCCAACCTGTAAGATTCCGTGAATATCTTTGCTAAAGGATATTTCTTTTAGCTTGCTCCTTTGGCTGCATCTCATGCTCTACCTCTTCTCTGCTGCAACAGATATTAGCTACCTGTTTGCATCTCACAGCGCATCCCTGCATGTGGAGAGCAGCCAGGCAGAAAGGGACCTGGGGGTGCTGGTAGATAGTAGCCGAACATGAGCCAGCAGTGTGCCCAGGTGGGCAGGAGAGCCAATGGCATCCTGGCCTGGATCAGGAACAGTGTGGCCAGCAGGACAAGGGAGGTTATTCTACTCCTGTACTCAGCACTGGTCAGGCCACACCTTGAGCTCTGTATCCAGTTCTGGGCCCCTCAATTCAAGAGATGTTGAGGTACTGGAACATGTCCAGAGAAAGGTGATGAAGCTGGTGAGGGGCCTGGAGCACAGCCCTGTGAGGAGAGGCTGAGGGAGCTGGGAGTGTGCAGCCT
Organism: Eubucco bourcierii; assembly: GCA_013396675.1. Taxonomy (NCBI): domain Eukaryota; kingdom Metazoa; phylum Chordata; class Aves; order Piciformes; family Ramphastidae; genus Eubucco; species Eubucco bourcierii. The sequence continues at coordinate 200,630 of VWZE01003931.1, forward strand.
GGAAAAAGAGGAGGTTGAGGGCAGACCTCATTGCTGTCTGCAGCTACCTGAAAGGAGGCTGTAGCCAGGTGGGGGTCAGTCTCTTCTCCCAGGCAACCAGCAACAGAACAAGGGGACACAGTCTCAAACTGTGCCAGGGAAGGTCTAGGCTGGATATGAGGAGGAAGTGCTTGACAGAGAGAGTGATTGGCATTGGAATGGGCTGCCCAGGGAGGTGGTGGTGTTGCTGTGCCTGAAGGTGTTCAAGAAAAGGCACTGAGTGCCGTGGTCTAGTTGATTGGCTAGGGCTGGGTGGTAGGTTAAACTGGATGATCTTCGAGGTCTCTTCCAACCTGGTTGATTCTATGATTCCTCTATCCTTCAGTTTTAAGATCCGGCCTCTGAATCTGCTGGGAGTCCACCTCCATCACTGCCATGGTTAATCCAAACATGTACCTCCCTCTTTTCACCCAAGCTCCTCCTCTGTATGTGAGGGGTCCCCCTTAAACATCTGCAAAACATCTCCAGCCTCCTTAGCCCCCTCTGTAAAGCTCTCCACCACCATGGTGCCTTAAAGACAAAACAAACCATGACAGCAGCTGAGATTGTTGTTGTTCCCATCGTGCTAATATCAACTGAGTGCTTCCTCTCACTGTCCCAGTCTGTCTCCATCCATCTGCAGTCTCTGCTTGCAGGCTCTGCTCCACGAACTAAGCATCCTGAGCTGAGGCTGCTGCAAGGGTTTCTCAGCATCATTCACCAGCAAAAATCACTCCTTGGGCCACCCCAGGAGGGAAACACTTTGCTTGGAGCTGGTCTGAGGGATCAGAGCCCTCCTGCTCTCTGCTGGAACAAGGATTTTATCCTGCGTTTCTGTAGCCCCAAGCACAAGAAGGTCTTGGTGCTTTCCTGGGGCAAACAGGCAGCATGGTAAAGCCCAGATTAGCAGAGCCCATCCCAAATCAAAGAGAACACCCACGGCCAAGGTTTGTAAGGTGAGAAGATGGTGACTGATGCAGCCACGCTCGGTGCTCTGCTTCAGTCCCATCTTTCAGCAGGGTTTAGATTAAGTCCATCAAACCCAGATCTTTTTTTTTTCCCTCCAGCTTTTCACTCCCTTTTTCTCTGCTGACACAAGTGTGCGTCACTCAAGGCGTGTACTGTCAGCAAATGTGGTGTTCTTTAGGGTGCAAAGCAGCCCTGCAACAAGATAAAGAAACAATCAGGCTGAGCAAGGGACTAAAAAGCATTGTAGTTTTGCTTCTCTGGTAAATGAGTCCCAGGGAGTCCCTCGGGGATTTATTTTCTTTCTATAAGCAGTTTTGCTCCATTGGAACCACTAAAGAAAGAGATAATCTTGCAATGTGATCCTTGCCTGGAGGTGGGAACTATGCCATGTTGCCTGGGTTAAACTGGTACTGGTGGGTGAAAACGTGGCAGTGAGCCAGCAATGTGCTCTTCCAGCCCACAAGTGACTCTGCCCTAGGCTGATCCCCAGCAGCATGGACAGCAAAGGGAGGCAGTGGATTCTGCTCCTCTCTGCTGAGACTCCCCTTGCAGTGTGTGGTCCAGCTTTGGCATGCACAGCGCAGAAGAGACAGGGACCTGTTGGAGCAGGCCACAAAAATGATCCAAGGGCTGGAATTCCTCTTCTGTGAGGACAGGCTGAGAGAGTTTGGGTTGTTCAACCTGGAGAAGAGAAAGCCCAGGGTGACTTTCTGGTTGCCTTTCAGTACTAACAGAGGCCAGTCAAAGTTTGGGACAGACATTTTAGCAAGGCCTGTTGTGGCAGGTAATGGGTTTAAGCCAAATGAGGGAGATTTAGAAATAATAGAAGGAAGGAATGTTTACACTGAGAGTTGGAACAGGTTTGCCAGAGAGGTGTAGAAGTCCCATCCCTGGAACCATTCCAGGACAGGTTGTTTGGGGCTCTAAGCGACCTGCTCTATTTCCTCGTATCCCTGCTGACTGTAGGTGGTTTGGACAAGATGAGCATTCAAGATCCCTTCCAACCCAAAAAATTCAACTATTCTAAGATAAAATAAATACAATCCACCCATATTTTGTTGTCTTTAGCAGCATCTTCCAAGCAGCATGCTCTGGAGTGTGTCATATCCCATTTCCATGTGCATGTGGGGAGTGTTGTGTTCCCACTTACCTGCAGGACAAAACATTTTTTGGAGGAGGGAGAAGGGACCCTAAATGAAATACATCCATTAACCATGATTTGCTGTTAGAGGTTTCTTTTTTTTTTTTCACATGCAAATAACAGAAGCAGGAAAATAGAGAAGGAGCTCTAACACTTCCCTGTGGCAAAAAAAAATCAAACAATTTCTTATGCTCAAAGGACATTTTGATGAAAAGTTTAATGTTGTTACAGGTGCTTAAAGGGCTCTGAAACTCTTATATCACCATGTGGGATGAAAATGCATAGAAAGAGAGCAAACATTGGAATAACATCCTCCTTAGTTCTTCCACTGACAGATGCCCTGTTTTGTTAGAACACAGGCAGGGTTTTAATAAGGTTGAAACACAACCTTCAAGTTTATAGCTCTTCATGTCAACCAGAAGGATGTCCTCCCATTTTTGACTCAATTTCTTTTCTTCTCTCCTAGATTTCCTCTCTTCTCCATTACTCACAGAGTGAAGCATCTGGGAATGTACATCTCCATGGGTTAAGTTCTTTTCCTCCTTACCAAGGTGATGGATTTTATTTAGATGTTGGCATCTCAGCAAAGGGGTTGGTCCTAGCTGCTGTGTTCTGGTGCCATGTTTGGAGAGGCAGTAGAGGAAGTATCAACACCTCCCAGGACTGGAATGGGGAAAAGAAGTGGCATAAAAAAATATTGCTTTGTACTTAAATAAGAGTTGCAACATCTTACCTAGTTCTCAACACATTTTAGTTCAAGCAGAGTGTGCTTGTCCTTCTGCAGCAACCACAAGCTCCTGAGGCTTGGGCAGAAAGCATGAGGTCTGTGTTTGTTGTGGAGGTCGTTCGCTTGCGGAGATAGGTCAGTGTGGGACCACCATGAGCAAACTGTCAGCCAAAAAGTCCAACCGGGGGCCACTGTGTTTTGTGGATTTGTATTGAGGGGAGGCAAAATCAACTCAAAGATGTACTTTTCAGGAAAAATAAATATCTATGGGAAGGAATTGCCCCCTCCAAAAGGAGGGGAAAAAAAAAAAAAAAGAGAGAGAAATAAAATAAAGAGTGTGGTGGAGCCTTTGAGCCAAGCAGTGGGAGCACTGACCTCCTGCTGTCTGTGTACCCTTCCTGAATAAATATTTGTCATGTACAGATAAAAGATTATTTTTATAACAAAATTAGCTTCTCTCTAGTGCTGCACTGGTTTTGCTTTCTAGGCAAAGTGCTGAATTTCAATTGCTTTCTATTAAAGGGCTAAATCTTGATGCTCAAAAATTAAATGGGCAACCTCAAGAGTGGAATAATGATTTATGTATGTATTTCTTTTCCTCCCTTTCATAAATCTGAAGGCTGTAGTTGCCTGTTTTTGTTTGCCTTTTGTCTCAGCATTGGTCTAACACAGATCAGTCTGGAAATGTGCTGACCTTGGGCTGCATTGGGTTTTACATGCTCCAAAACACACTCTATTTCCTTTTGGTGTGGATCTCACACCTGGCAGTGATCTTTTTTTCCTGTCATCATCTTAGGGACATGACTGAGGACAGGGCATTGCAATAGGCTGTCAGGCTCTGGAGATCACAGAATCATTAAGATCAAATAAGACCTCTAAGATCATCAAATGCAACCATTAGCCAACACCACCACACCCACTAAATGGTGTCCTGAAGTGCCTGCCATGGCTGCATGCTTTTTGAACACCTCCAGAGATGGGGACTCCACCACTTCACTAGGCAAGTTTCCCCTGTCCACTTCTGCATTAGGAGGTTTTTCAGTTGGATAGTCTTCTAATGATAGGAGATTAAACAGTCCTAGGAACAAAGTTAGCTAAAGTCACTTTCCTCTGGCATTTCCAGGACACTTGAGAACAGAGGCTTACATCCCTCTGTGTTGCACATGGGCACTGGGACAAAGACAATGCAGAAAGTGCCACTCTGCTGGTTTTTTTCCATCAACAGTGAATCATGGGGAATACGGTCTTTTTCTTTTCATTTGTGAGGAAAAATGCATAGAAAGCTGAAGAAAAGGACACTGCCTATCCAGCAACCTGGCCAGAAGCTGCCTCCCATGTCCAGAGGAAGCTGGTGAAGGCCCCTGCCAACATTGCTGGCTCTGATTTATAGATCACTCCAGCTGAAGGCCATTTCCCCCATTTCCTCACTGTTCTCTCCTAGCCATGTATTAATTAGATCCAGCTACTAGCTACACACCTTGAGTTTCCTCGAGATTGTGCTTGGGATACTTCTGAGTTCATTTTTAATAGACTCAGGCTCTTCCAAACTCCCTCCACCCCTCAACTTCTCTTTGCAAGCCAGTGAGACAACAAACCCCACTGCTGTTCTCACACACACAGAGCCACACACACCAGCGTCACCCATTGTGGCTTCTGGGGCTTTGCCTTAGTTAAATAAATGTCCTGCCCTCAACATTTGAAGTGTTCCCAGTGGAAGAGTGAGGTAAGCTTATTCTGCTGTCTAAAACAACCAGGGAGTTTTTCTAAAGGATGACCTCCATGTGTCTGTGTATATACAGACACACACGCACATGCAAGCAGGAATGTCCATAAAAGACCCTGTTATGAGGCTCAAATTTTGGTAAGCCTTCTCTAGACTTCATTAAGATTTGGGTTGGACTTGGCTCTGAGGTTCAAACTCCATCTGCTCCCCTCAAAAGATCTTTGTTAACCATGTTTTCATGTTGTAGGGGCTGGGGAAAGCTGATGCATAGTGATCATTTGGTCCTAGACTGCTCTCATTCTGGTGTAAATCAAGAGCAAAGCAGATCTGAGTTACTGGAGTGCATTTAGAGTTGTTCAGAGCCACTGTTGGTAATGCAGAGCTGTGACAATTTGCCCTTGCAAAGCATTTTATCTCTTCCCTAGCCTCACTGAGGATTTCAGATGGATTTTGCACTGCTCAAAGCCTTTCACCCTGGTCACATTCAACAGAGAGGACAAATCCAGCAGAAACAAAAAACAACACCCAAAACAAATTAAAACACTACAAGAAAGCAAAACTCAAAGATTGCAAAACCACAACTGGTTTGGACCCGTTGGCCTTTCCTGCTTCTCATCCCCCTTCCTTATCTCTCCCTCTGCCCTTTCCCTTCCCCTTTAAACCACAGGGAGTAACAACCCTGCCATTTATCAGTGTCTTGAGGGCATTAGTGCCCCCCTCAATTGACTCCTTTCCACTCTAAACGACTCAAAACTCCCTTTTCTCCCTACACCAGCATACCCAGTGGGAGAGGGATCCTGGAGGGCTTCCCCAAGCCCCCGTGACTGGTGCCTGGACAGAATAGAGTGGCCAACATGCACACCACTGCTCTCTTCTGGAGAATTCTATATTATATTCTGCTTATTCATAGGAGCAGCAAAGGTTTGTTTGGGGTTTTTTCTCTAGGTTACAAGCTGGAGATAAACTGGTAAGAGCACAGAGCTGGGTGGTAAGCGAAACGAGTTAATGCACCCCCTCCAAAGCCCCCCCTCATATCCTGCTTTTAAATGACTTCTACATCGGATTTTGTAACCAATTAACTCCTTGCACTGGTTTGAAGATAATTGGAATATTTTTTATGAAAAGAGATTATAGACTGACAAAAGAAAACAATGGTGATACCTACTTCACTCATAGGCTTGCTGAGATGTGTAAGAACAAGGATGCAAACACAGATAATGAGAGTCTCTTAGTCTCTTGGTCTCTTTGAGAGTGGTTGGTGTCTTCTCCTCTCTACTGTGTAACCCAACTAACCACTCTGCTTCTAACGCCCCTTGCTGAGCCTCCAAACTCACCTTGTGTATAAGGCAAACCCTGGGGTAAGGTAGAGGGGTGGGGAGAAGGTGGAAGAGTGGTTGGGAGCCCCTCCTGGGGACTGATTTCTGGGAGGGCTGTTGTGTTTCTGTGTTACCTTTAACTTGTATATTTCTGTAACTATTCCTGTCTGTTGTGTATATCTCTGCTTGTATATTGTGCTAAGCTGTAAATAGAGCTTCAGTCTTTAACTTCCAGCTGGCTGAGCCTAGGCTGGGTGATTTTTCATAGTGTGCGGGGAGCGGGAAACTCCCAAACCATCACACTCCTCCCCTTCCACCCATTGGCAGAGGAGAGGTGAAGTCCCTCTGTGGTGTCTTGCTTGTGACCCCTAATTAGGTTGGTTTCACTGGGTTTGAGAAAATCAAAGTTGATTTCATAACAAAGAGTGAAACCACAGACAAGACAGTGGCGTAATTGGAATCGGGGAGATAAGGGAGAAAGCAATCCCAGATGGGCTGGAGGGTGGTGAGGCTAGGGGGGTGGGGGGGGAAGCATGGTGAAAACAGGATTTAAATGAGGTTTAAACACATGTTCCCAGTGTCTGCCTCTTGTCAAACATTTCATATCCAAAATGTGTCCCCCCTGTTTTTTTTTATATGACCCTCATCTCCCAAGATGAGAACAACCTGTTGAGATGAACTAAAAACATCAATTTGCCTCTTTACCAACACATGACTCCGTTTTTGCCTAAGTTTGAAGGACTTCAATTTGCATCTTTTCTTTCATTGTGTGGTTGCCATTGTATTTGAGAAAGGTGGATAAAACTTTTTGGGGTGCTGCTGATCTCATCTGATGGCAGCATGAAGCAGAGAAGAGAAAAGGAGAGGCTGTGCTTGCTGGGCTGTAAAACCACAAACGATAAGACTTGGTTATCATGCAATTCCAGGGAGGTTTAGATAAGTCTGTGGGTGATTTAATAAGATCCAAGCTGAACTTCCAGAGCCTCAGAGAAATCTCTATCTCTTTAATTGCTCTGGAGAGGGGAAACATTAACGGTTTAATTCATTTTAGTTTTATAGAGCTCAATAGATGTATTTTTATTTATATAACCCCAGGATTAAATCATTCCATAACCAGTGACTATAACTTAGAAATGAATCTTGCTGCAGGAACAGCCACATGGACACATTCAACCACAGTGTGTAAGAAGCCAGCAAAGCCCAGACCTGCAGCAGAGGCAGATAACAGGGTGAAATCCTGACCCTGATGAAGTGAGCAACAAAGCTCCACGATCAGGAGAAGGCCAGAACCTCTCCTGGCTTTGTCCCTTATCACCGGGCACAGCTGTGGAGATAGGGATGGATTTGGGGGTAAAAACCTTTCAGTTGGAGAGATGCTTCTGGAGCTGGGGGTCTGGATGGAAGGACTTGCAGTTCATGGCCAGGCATGGCTTTTCAAGCTCCTCTTCTGCATCCCTCCTCTGTTTTGAAAGGAAAGAAGTTTATTGCGTGGGCAGAGGCTGTCAGGGAAGATGGAGGATGAAGAAGGGGTTTAGCCTTCCAAACAGGATTTAGAAGAGGGAATGGCAAATTCCTCCCCAGAAGAGTGATAGGAGACTCAGATAAGGTGAAAAGCAGAGGACTTATCCCCTTTTTATACCTCTTGATGGTACTAACTTATCAAATATCTGATGCACTGCTATTTTCTGTGTAGCGTGGAACAGAGAAATCCATATATAAATACAAACACACAAATGCAGGTAGAGTTCAGTAACAAATTTATTTGAACACTGTGGTGAAGTAAATCAGAATTCATTGATACAAACAGGCTGCTAATGAATATTTGACTGCACACTGCTACCGTTGTTCAAGCAAGGTCCAGGTCTTGTTCATTGCTTGGTCTCTGCCTAAGAACCTGGGTAGTATCTTCTCTATGCCCTGTGAACAGTAGAAACTACCTCTGCCTACCCAGTGCTCAGTTTACACAGTTACATGCTGAAACTCAGCCTTTTTCCTTTCAAAAAGCAGCAGATCATGTCTCCTTCCAAATCAGAAATGAAATAACCCAGCAGCCCTAAATGTATTTCTAATTTCCTTCAAATAAACCATTTTCCTATGTCTGGAGAGTATATTCTAACAAAGAAAGTGGGGAGGAAGAACTATCAATACGTTTCTTGATCTCTTAATTTTATGCTCATCAGGAGAGCCTCTCTTTTGGTTATTAAAAAAAAAATTAATTCTTCTTTTCTTGGATTCCTTTATTCCACATGATCTTCCTCCTCCTACACCCAGCAGTAATTTTAAAGCCTCATGGTTTTTCCCAAGGAGTATCTGTAGCATCAACAGGCTATAAAGATACACCCAAAGCTCTCCCCTGCAAGGATACAGAGGAGCTGCATGGTATTTTTGTAAGTAAAATACTCCCTAAATAAAGGTCAGAGCTGGACTCTGTAAGTAGTAGGAATACAACCTGGGTGTGAATACATGCTCTTAAATTCTTTCTAATCCTGGCAGGAAGCAAATGTCATGTTGGAGGGGATCTACAAGACAAATTGCTCCTACATTTGCAATCAAGGCTGTGTTAGACTGATGAGTCCAGAGGCGAGGGGTGTAAATTAATAAAAACACAACCAGGACTTGCAAGCAGATGCCTGACACTGACATTTCATTTAGCTTTTTCCAATGCATTAAAATGAAAGCTTAATCAGGATGCTGTTCCAAACACATGGAAATCAATGCTTCTCTTTCATGTCCATCGAGTTTGGTCAAAGTCCAGTTATTTAAAGAACAAATATCCACATTCCAACGAGTAGAGGGATCTACTGGTGTGACATAATCTCTCAAACAGCAGGAGAGGTGCAGTTTGTTCTTTTAAATTTTGGCATTTGGAGAAGCTCAGCACTTCTGTTTCTTCAGTTTTAGCACTCAGTTCATAATTATTATTAGGAGCATTCAGGTTTATCATGTTCTAAAGGAAAAGAGGAGTGAAACCTCCCATGCTGCAAGCAAAGGTGTGAGCAGCAGGAGTAGCAGCCTAGCCAAAACTCTTCCTCTGACAATGGAAGCAAACGAATTTTCAGAAGCACCAAATCTACCTGAGCAAAGGAAAAGCACATTCAAGCACGGATCCTTTGGGGGATTCTTGGAGCCAGGAGGTTGGCTACGCTCAGGCTTGCAGTAATTATAGACACTCAGGGTGTGGAGGGGAAGGAAACAAAGCAATATCCAAGTTGCATGTTAATAAATATGCAGGAGGTTATTCTCCTCTTTCAATGCATAAATCTTCCGTGAGCGGTCTGTGTGCGCCTGGAATGTGAGGAGCTGAGCTGCGCCAAGGCTGGGCCCGTCCAAATTTCACTGCTTTCCAAATGATGCCTCATTTATTAGTGTAGGCAGCTCTGAGTCTCCAGGGATTAGCGTCTTGGCTGCCCAGAGTGATTAGATTTGAGATCAGGAGGAGCCCCGGAATCCGAAGCAAGAAGCACTTCATTCAGCAGCAGCCTGGACTCCAGGTGCAGAGGAACTCTGTTTGTGTCAAACGGCAGCACAGAGCACCTCTGAAATGCTCCCAGAGTGGAGCAGCCACCCCCAAAACACATGCAGGGCACTCTTCACAGCAGCTCTGAGGTGTCAGAGACAATATTTTGATCGTGCAAGTTAGCCTTATCACCACTGCTATTGCTTTTCAGCAATTTCAGCAATAACTGCAAAATAGTTGCAAAATAATTAAGAATTAGCTGCAGTGTGTGCATGCAGCCCAGACAGCTACTGAGTCCTGGGCTGCAGCAAGAGCAGTGTGGTAAACAGGGCAAGGGAGGGGATTCTGTCCCTTTACTCTGCTCTTGTCAGACCCCACCTGGAGTACTGTGTGCAGTTCTGGAGCCCCAGCACAGGGAGGACATTGAACTGCTGGAACAGGTCCAGAGGAGGCCACAAAGATGCTCAGAGGGCTGCAGTAGCTCTCCTGTGAGGACAGACTGAGAGAGTTTGGGCTCTGCAGCCTGGAGAAGAGAAGGCTTCCAGGAGACCTGATAGTAGCCTTCCAGTATCTGAAGGGGGCCTACAGGAAGGCTGGGGAGGGACTATTGACAAGGTCTTGCAATGACAGGACAAGGGGCAATGGGTTTAAACTGGCAGAGGGGAGATTTAGTCTGGATGTTAGGAGGAAGTTCTTTGCAGTGAGGGTGGTGAGACACTGGCACATGTTGCCCAGGGATGTTGTGGCTGCTCTCTCCCTGGAGGTGTTCAAGGCCAGGTTGGCTGAGGCCTTGAGTGAACTGTACTAGTGGGAGGTGTTCCTGCCTATGGCAGGGGGTTGGCACTAGATGATCTTTGAGGTCCCTTCCAACCTTACCCTTTTATGACAATATGGTAATTCTAAGAACACAAGAATTGCACTTCTGGTCACAGCCTCTTGATCTAATTTGTAAGGAAAGCTTTAACTGTAGAAATATTCAAGCAAAAGAAGGAGGCTCAGCTGTGGGTTTGCTCCCTTCTTCACCAACACCAAGTGTCTTCCATCAACACATCATCCCCCAGGCCCCAACTCTGGAGATACTCGAGGTCCTGCTAGACAAGGCTCTAGGTGACCTGATCTAGTGGAGTACATCCCTGCTAACTGCAGAGGGGGGCTGGACTAGATGACCTTTGACAGCCCCTACCAATCCAAGTGATTTTATGATTCTATGAATATCACATCTGGTATTGGTGGATCTTCTAAAGATGGGGCTTGGTTCTCACACATACTTATATTTTGGTGGAACTTCCAGAACTGAAGCTTGCTTCCCATGTACATTTTTATTTCCATAGTGCCTCCCCAATGAGAAGCTCCTTGATGTGTAGCAGAGTGGTGAAAGAGTTAATAGCTACATTTTCAGGAGGAAAAAAAGAAAAGAAAAAAGAAAAGAAAAGAAAAAAAAGAAAAGAAAAATAGGAATAAAAAGAGAGAGAACTTCCACTCAAACCTTCTTGAAAATGACTCTGCCCTCTCTCCATGCCATTAGCTGGATATATTACATGTGAGAGAATTTGAGGTACCTGGGTTTGGAGGGTAGTCAAACCACTGCATTCTGCCCAGATCTCTTGATTTTCAGCAGATAGCACCACAACAGGAAATTAATAAACCTGAGGTTATCCATTACCAAACCAACAGCAAACTACATCTCATCTTCTAATTGCAAGGAAACCTATCCCACTCCTTGTTTAGCATTCAAATTTAGCTGGAAGACACTAACCATAATTCTATGTTATAGATACACCAGCTTGTTAGCAAAGACTTGGGGGGTAAAAGGTTTTCCTCATGTTTTTTTTTCCTTTATTGAGGGAAGGGGGTGGGATATTTTTTGGTGGTTATTATATTAGAAAGTGCTTCCTTGCTGGTCCCAGCCAAGGGGCTGGAGTGGGCTGGGATCTGAAGAGCTTCACCCTGTGCAGGTAACATGTGCAGGCCCTGGGAGATGCTGTCTACTTAAAGAAGATCACAGAATCAAATATGTTGGAAGACACCTCCAAGCTCATCCAGTTCAGCCTATCAACCAGCCCTACCCAATCAACTAGACCATGGCACTAAATGCCTCATCCAGGCTTTTCTTCAACACCTCCAGGGACAGCGACTCCACCACCTCCTTGGGCAGCCCATTCCAATGCCAATCACTCTCTCTGGCAAGAACTTCCTCCTAATATCCAGCCTAGACTTCTCCTGGCACAACTTGAGACTGTGTCCCCTTGTTCTATCGTGGTTGCCTGGGAGAAGAGACTGATCCCCACCTGGCTACAACCTCCTTTCAGGTAATTGTAGACAGCAATGAGGTCACCCCTGAATTTGAAGTTATTATTATAGTAGTTATTGCTACAGTAGTTATTATACAGTTATTGCTATGGAAACAATAAGTATTATTATTGTTATTGTCATTATTATTATTATTATTAATATTATTATTTACAGAGTTGGTTTGGCTTTTTGTTTCTGTTTTGTTTTGTTTTTACACAGGAGGGACAAGGAGGGGAAGGGAAGCCTCCTGGCTTCCTTGGCAGTACCTTTTACTGTGGAGGGACCCCCTTCCCCCCCCCCCCCCC
>VWZE01003933.1:10101-27441 GCA_013396675.1 Eubucco bourcierii
TTACACTTGGCCTTGTTGAATGTCATGAGGTTGGCCTGGGCCCACCTCTCCAGCCTGTCCAGGTCCAGGTCCCTCTGCATGGCATCCCTGATAAATCCTTGATAAATGCAAGCAAATCCTACTTTTTGCTTCAAATACAGAAACCTAAGATTTCTGTAAACTGAGAGTGTGCTTTAAGATAGGCATCAGTGTCATTCTTCTCTGCAGCATAATCTACAGTGTGAAGTGCTATATGTCTTATGTAAAGTAAAAATGATATATTGGTCTGGTATGTTTGTTGAAGCAGACTTTTGACTGCTCAGTTTCACCATTGTTTCTAGTATTTTTAAGAGGGACCCAGGCACATTCACCTCTGATTCCAGAACTAAACTTAAAATCCTAGTATGAAATTGGCTTTGAGGCATCATTAAGGAGATGCATAATGTAACGACAGCAGCGGAAAGTTACACAAAGTGCCTTTGGTTTTCCTTAGGTAACAGTAAGTGATGTCTTTTCTTGGGAGTCTGAACATGCTACACACTGCCTTTATTACAAGATTTTTTAATGTGCACACTAGTAGCTTAGCCTTTAAAGAACTTAAGGTCCTTGAGGACTCTACGTAGTGGAAAAGTTAGCCGAGTGACCATTACATGTAAATGTATTAGTCACCAAATGAAGTGTGACCAGCACAACGAGGGAAGTCATTCTTCCCCTCTGCTCTCATGAGACCCCAAATAGAGTATTGTGTCCAGTTCTGGTGCCCCTAGCATAAGAAGGACATTGAACTGCTGGAGTGGGTCCAGAAGAGGGCCACAAGATGATCAGAGAGCTGGAGCACCTGCCCTATGGGGACAGGTTGTGGAGAGTTGGAGCTGTTTAGCCTGGAGAATAGAAGGTTCTGGGGAGACCCAATAATTGCCTTCCAGTACCTGAGCTTGGTCTACAAGAAAGCCAAGGAGGGACTTCTTACAAGGGCTTGTAGTGATAGGATGTGAGGGAATGGATTGAAGCTTGAGGAGGGTAGATTTAGATTGGTTATTAGGAATAACTCCTTTACAGTTAGGATAGTGAGATGCTGGAACAGGTTGCCCAAGGAGGTTGTAGATGGCCCCACCCTGGAGATGTTCAAGGCCAGGTTGGATGAGACCTTGGGCAACCTGTTCTAGTGGAAGGTGTCCCTGCCCATGGCATGGGGGTTGGAGCTAGATAACTTTTAAGGTCCCTTCCAACCCAAACCATTTTACGAATCTATGAATCTTTGGTAAACATGAGTAGCTGTTGGCCAAACATTTGAGTTTAAGGCTTCAATTCTGCCAGTCCTTCTCTATCTAGTCCTCTAATATTCCTGTGTGCTTCAATATTTCAGCAGGGTCTGCATGGACGGATCCATGTGCCTGTGGATAGCTCTTTGAAGGACCACAGTTCTGTGAATTTCACGTAGAGGTTTCTTTTGGAGAGTACTGTTATAATCTGAAGCACTGGACCCTTCTTCATTTCTTATTTGTGATGCACACCAAAATGATACTGTGTTCCCTCAAATTCAGTAAACAGAAGATTCTGTTGCTCTAATAAAAAGAATAATGTATGCTGTGTTGAGTTTCGTGGGGATAATTCAGCACCCAGCTGCATAATGTGGCTGTTTAATTAATATAATATATTCTTTTCTGCATGCTGCTGTATGATTAACAGTCCCTGCTGAGACATGTACTGTAGGTGCAATTGAAATAGATGAGCCTAATGAACAAGGATATTTGCATTTCATTATTATGTTGTATAATTTTCACTCATAAAATCTTATGGAATTAATTTAGCATTATTTGCTGCAGATGATCATAATAATAACTTTTTGAACTCGGTGTGAAAAAAAGTTGATTCAAAACACAAGCATTTGAGTCAGATTGTATGTGAAAGTCAGCTTTTTTACATCTAAAGTCTTTCAAGGGACCTTGCTAATCAAGTATGGCTCTAACTTGCTGTTGCTGAAGCAAAAGGAAGGCCAGATTCTTGTCAGCTTTATTCTCTCATCTCTCTAATGACTTGCTAGAAGAAGGTAAAGGGAATTTAATTCTCAAAACAACCATCAGGTTGATGGGAAAGTTCCCCGAAAGATTAATTATTTCTTGTGTAGAAAATGATCCAGATGGATTGGTTGTAAATGCAGAGTTAGTGTTATTTTGAGTTTTGTTTGCAGCTATGTGCTGAGCTACAGGATATACTTTTATTCTTTTTCAGAAACAGCCCTTAGGAGCAAGATCAGAAATGAGGAAGAGGTTCTGGAGCAAATCAGCTCTGTGTCTGGAAAGGTCTACAAATGGCTAGGCAGTGCAGACAGGTTCTGTCTTCCCTCTGCCAGTTCAAACCCATTGCCCCTTGTCCTGTCATTGCAAGACCTTGTCAATAGTCCCTCCCCAGCTTTCCTGTAGGCCCCCTTCACATCTGGAAGGTTACTCTAAGGTCTTCTGGAAGCCTTCTTTTCTCCAGGCTGCAGAGCCCCAACTCTCTCAGCCTGTCCTCATAGCAGAGCAGCCATCTTCGTGGCTTCCTCTGGACCCCCTCTAACATTTCCATGTCCTTCCTGTGCTGGGGGCTCCAGAACTGCACACAGTACTCTAGGGGGGGTCTGATGAGAGCAGAGTAAAGGGGCAGAATCACCTCCCTTGCCTCCCCCAGTCACTACCACTAGCACCCATAGCTTAGTATCATTTTCTAACTCCATTTAAAGTTAACTTCTGTATAGTTAATGTGAACATACCTAGCTTAAAGTGATTCTGAAGTGATGATTTATTGTTAGACAGTAGTAAAAGAGTCTCCATGCAATGCGGAGTTGCTTTGTGTAAGTGAAGGCAGATTATTTCAGTGTTCAAGGCCAAAAGACACATTATCATATTTTTTTTTTCTGAGTTCCATGCCCTAATTCCTAAAACTCCACATACTTGTAAAGAACTAGAGTACAGATATATTTTAAACAGAGATCTTCATGTAAACTTTCATCTCTCAGAAGGAGAAAGAAGCCAGAGAGACTTTTAGGCTGATGCCTTCTAAGAGGAACAGCAACTGTTAAGGTTGTTTTACCAAGTGAAGACTATTGGAAGCTATAGCAGAATAGTCCATTTCACAGATATGCTAAAGGCTTGGAAAACATTCTGTCTACATTGAGCTGTTGGGAAGATACAGCACCACTGACACCAGCTCCCAGATTAACATGGATTTTGATTGGCAGGGATGTTGGCTGTACATGACTTCTATGTCTTGTCTTTTGTGATGGTTTGGGAGTTCTCTACCCACCCTCCCCCACTTTGTAAAATCACCCAGACTAGACTCAGCTGGCTGGAAGTTAAGGACTGAAGCTGTATGATGCTCTGTTTATAGCTTAGCACAATATACAAGCAGAGATATACACAATAAACAGGAAGAGTTACAGAAATGTACAAGTTAAAGGGAATGCAGAAACACAGCTCCCCTCCCAGAAATCAGAGTCCCCAGGAGGGGCTCCCAACCACCCTTCCACCTTCTTCCCACCCCTATACCTTACCCCAGGGTTTGCCTTACACACAAGGGGAGTTTGGAGGATGGGCCAGGGGAGTTAGAAGCAGAACTGTTAGCTAGGTTAGCAGAGAGGCCAGCAGACAAAACCAACTAGAGAGACAAAGACTCTGTCTCTGTGTTATCTATGTTTGTGTTCTTGTGCTTATCCATCTCAGCAAGCCTATGAGTGAAGTAGACATCACCATTGTTTTCTTTTCACAGCCTATAATGTAATTTTTAAAAAATAAAAAGATTCCAATTAGCCTCAAACCAGCACATCTGTGTATAATAAGGGTTTTTTACTGGCTACTATACTGATAGCTTTATGCTCTAATCTCAAAGGATTGATTAAATCTTGCGTTTCAGAAGAGTCTTCAATATAGAAAAAAAAAAAGAAAGAAAGAAAAAAAAAGAAAGAAAGAAAAAAAAAAAAAAGAAAGAAAATGGAAAGTTGATTTGCTAGCTTGGTTGTGTTTTAGTCCCTGGTTTGACTTGTAGCTTGGAAGAGAGCAGTGCAGAGGCAATGCCTGAGTTGTAAATCTAAAACATCTCACAGTAATCTCTGAGGACTTATTGTGACTGTGGCTATGGTAGAGCTACACAGTCTTACAGAAGAGTAGATGTTTTATCCCTCAGCAGTCTCAGCCACTTTTTAAAAGGCTCATATAATCTCATCCTTCCTAAATGGCAAAAACTGAGAAGCAAACACAGAGCAGATATTGCTTGTTATGAGCCATAAGATGGCCAGCACTGTGAAACAATATCATGTGCTCCAGGATACATGCCTGCTGGGGAAGATCTGCCCAAGTTTTGTATCCTAACAGAATTCCTTTCCTCAAATATCAGAATGGAGCCAAGTAATTTCTTCCACAACGACCTGTTCTTTCTGCATAACACTTCCTCTCCTATAGAAGCCATTCATGACTGTCTCCTGCATTGCTGGCCTTTACAATCAAGCCATTATCTTTTCAGAATGTGCTCGTTTTCTTTCTGTAATCTGATTGAAGAATTTGCTAATAGTATTCACTGCTGCTTTGTAGATTTTTGTCTCCTTTTTGGCTAATGAATGGTTCTGTGAAAAAAAAAAAAAAAGAAACCAAATGACACAGCTAAAGTAAAGTGAGGTTTCATTTCTTGGTTTTAATTTCTTTTCTTTCTTTTTAGGTTGTTTATTTGATTTTGCTTTATAACTGGTGGCATCTTAATTAAATTAAGGTATCTGCATTCCAGTTTGCTAAGTTGGAATGACAGGGAAAGAAGGGAAATGCACAGTTTGAGACCAAAAGAAAAAGTCAGCTACTAAGACTGTATTTCACCGTCCTTGATTTCTCTGAATGTTTTATTCATTACAATTCAAATTTTGGATTTCTACTTTTTTTCTTTTTTTATGATGATGGTGGAAAGAGGCTGTTTTTGTAATCATAGAATCATAGAATGTAAGGTTGGAAGGGAACTCAATGGTCATCTAGTTCCAACCCCATGCCATAGGCAGGGACACCTACCACTAGTACAGCTCACTCAAGGCCTCCTCCAACCTGGTCTTGAACACCACCAGGGAGGGAGCAGCCACAACCTCCCTGGGCAACCTGTTCCATCCACAGCCCCCGTTTAAAGCATAATCCACAGCCTCCGTTTAAAGCATAATCCACAGCCTTCATTTAAAGCATAATCCACAGCCTTCATTTAAAGCCTGATCCATAACCTTCATTTAAAGCCTAATCCACAGCCTTCATTTAAAGCCTGATCCACAACCTTCAATTAAAGCATAATCCACAGCCTTCGCTTAAAGCCTAATCCACAGCCTTCATTTAAAGCCTGATCCACAGCCTTCATTTAAAGCATAACCCACAGCCTTCATTTAAAGCATAACCCACAGCCTTCATTTAAAGCATAATCCACAGCCTTCATTTAAAGCATAACCCACAGCCTTCATTTAAAACCTGATCCACAGCCTTCATTTAAAGCCTGATCCACAGCCTTCATTTAAAGCCTAATCCACAGCCTTCATTTAAAGCCTAATCCACAGCCTTCATTTAAAGCTTGCAAGGAAACATTTTTAGATTTTTTTTTTCTTTTAAAATTTATTCTTCCCAGTGGCTAATGGGACTCAATGGCTATAGTGTTCAAGCAAAGCAGAAGGAAAAATGAATTGGTTTACTGAGTTTAACACCGAAGAGCAGTGTAGTGTTGCAAAAATCACCTCTCTACTTTACCTGCTGGGAGATTTTCTCACCTTTTTCTCTGCAAACAGCAAATCAGAATTCTTACAGATGTTATTGTGCTGGCTCTGGCAGACAGACACAGTGTTGCTATTCTGGCAGTGCAAAATCTGAGATGTACCAAACAAAGTGGGTGTTAGAAATCAGCACTTTTCTTACACGATCTTGGCATTCTCTGCAGAAGAAATACAAGCATCGCAAAACCCTCTACAGATCGTGAAAGTCCAAGTTCCAATCCGCTCATCAGTTTCAATAACTGTAGTGAAAAATATTTCTCAAATATAACAACCCCACCAGTTCGTTCCCACTGTGAATATAAAAATGATGAAGCTGAACACCATTTCCAGCAAGAGCAGGAAACCATAGAATCATAGAATGGTAAGGTTGGAAGGGACCTCAAGGATCATCTAGTTCCAACCCCCTGCCATAGGCAGGGACACCTCCCACTAGTACAGCTCATTCAAGGCCTCATCCAACCTGGCCTTGAACATCTCCATGGAGGGAGCAGCCACAACCTCCCTGGGCAACCTGTTCCAGTGTCTCACCACCCTCACTGGAAACAACTTCCTCCTGACATCCAATCTAAGTCTCCCCTCTGCCAGTTTAAACCCATTTCCCCTCTTCCTGTTGGTGCACAGAAGAGTCATTTAAAAAGCTCTGACACCCATATAAATTTCTGTCTCTGAAGTCAGACTAGATTGACATAGCTTCATAATTCAGTTTGGTTTTACCTGATCAGTGTGCATTTTACATATCTGCAAATGTCATTTACCCATTAACATTAGAAGAAAAGAGATTATTTCTACTTTCCAGTTAATGGCATTTGAACAACACAGTACAGGATGATTATTTAGTTTGTGATCTACATTATTTATGCAGAGTATGTAAGTAGCAAAGCAGATAGTTTTGTTTCCTGAGGAACTCTTGTGCCTGTTTTAATTGCTTGTTCTCATTTTTAATTACATGTCCTTTCTGGATTTTCCCAGCAGTGATATACTCATCTTGTTCCTTTCATCTAATTTTCTCTTAGTACAATGAAAATACTTTTCTTTGAAGGAGTTGTCTAGTGAGTTTAAAGTGCACTGCTTGTCACGTAGCTGGCAACTAGACAATTTGCCATGTGTGTCTGTGGTCTGCAGATGAGCTGGAGATAAACAATCCATATATTGGAAATTGTAATTTTACAGATAGCAACATTACATCCACTGAGTGTCAACACTGACTTTTCACTTTCTTGGATCAAAGCTATGTGTTAATTGTACAGCTTTAGATCTGATTCTTTTCCTATGCTTCAAGTGGTCAAGTCTTTTCTTAAACTTTTACCCAATCATAAGGTGTTTAAAATTTATATAGAATCATAGAATGGTAAGGTTGGAAGGGACCTCAAGGATCATCTAGCTCCAACCTCCTGCCATAGGCAGGGACACCTCCCACTAGTACAGCTCACTCAAGGCCTCCTCCAACCTGACCTTGAACACCTCCAGGGAGGAAGCAACCACAACCTCCCTGGGCAACCTGTTCCAGTGTCTTACCACTCTCACTGGAAAGAACTTCCTCTGAACATCCAGTCTAAATCTTCACTCTGCCAGTTCAAACCCATTGCCCCTTGTCCTGTTGTTGCAAGACCTTGTCAATAGTCCCTCCCCAGCCTTCCTGTAGCCCCCTTCTGGAAGGCTACTCTAAGGTCTCCTGGAAACCTTCTCTTTTCCAGGCTGCAGAGCCCCAACTCTCTCAGCCTGTCCTCATAGCAGAGCTGCTCCAGCCTTCTGATCGTCTTCGTGGCCTCCTCTGGACCTGCTCCAACAGTTCAATGTCCTTCCTGTGCTGGGGGCTCCAGAACTGCACACAGTACTCCAGGTGGGGTCTGACAAGAGCAGAGTAAAGGGGCAGAATCCCCTCCCTTGCCCTGCTGCCCACACTGCTCTTGATGCAGCCCAGGAATTTCCACAGGGGTCTTTTATGTGCTGAGTATTTTCATTTGATAAATTTATAGAATTTTCTTAGTAATGAATCACAATCTCTACCAGCAAAAGAAACATTTCAATACAAAGGTGAGAACTATGAGGAAGGTAAGAACAAAGAAAAAATCTAATGCAGTGAAAGACAGAAAGCCAAGCAAATAATTCAGTGAGAAAGGCATTCTTTTATCATAAATAATGTTTTGATTAGACTGAGAAAGAGCTGTCAAAACCAAACCTCCAGAGGTAGAGTTATTCAGTTTGAAATTTCACAGAATGATCTTCTTTTAATTGTGTACAAATAATTTCTCTCATTTGATACTGACACAGAAATGGGACATTCAGAAACCCAGAATGATGTATCTTTCCCCTCCCCCCCCACCCAGTGATGCTCAAAGTTGTTCTTGAGTAGCCTGATTATGCAACATCAGCATAATTGTCTTGAATGTTGCTATCTTCAGCTCCTTCCCTACTTTTTTCTTGTTGTTGTTGTTGTTAGTGGATGTCTTGAGAAGTACCATGAAAATAAACCATGGAGAATTTCCCCTACTCCTGCCTAAAATTCTAGAGAAGTGGTGTCAACATGCTCAACATACTGCTACCTGACCTTTATAAAAACTGATATGGATTTGCATATGAAACCAAGTACCCATTAGCTACTGCTGCTGAATGACAAATACTCTCTCACTATATGCAGGAGGCTGGATAGATGGTTTTAGATTTTGCCAGGTTCTAATATCTCTTTGATGGTTTATAGAATCATAGAATCATAGAATGGTAAGGTTGGAAGGGACCTCAAAGATCATCTAGTTCCAACCCCCTGCCATAGGCAGGGACACCTCCCACTAGTACAGCTCCCTCAAGGCCTCCTCCAACCTTGCCTTGAACACCTCCAGGGAGGGAGCAGCCACAACCTCCCTGGGCAACCTGTGCCAGTGTCTCACCACCCTCACAGCAAAAAACTTCCTCCTGACATCCAGTTTCAGTCTCACCTCTGCCAGTTCAAACCCATTGCCCCTTGTCCTGTCGTTGCAAGACCTTGTAAATAATCCCTCCCCAGCCTTCCTGTAGGCCCCCTTCAGATACTGGAAGGCTACTCTAAGGTCTCCTTGAAGCCTTCTCTTCTCCAGGCTGAAGAACCCCAACTCTCTCAGCCTGTCCTTATAGGAGAGCTGCTACAGCCCTCTGAGCATCTTCGTGGCCTCCTCTGGACCCACTCCAACACTTCCATGTCCTTCCTTCATCTCTTTATACTATTAATATTTTTTTAAATTAGCATTATTACAGTGCTGGTTTATTCAATAATAATATCAATATGTATTAGCAAATAATGTAATGACTAATAATAATTTGATTCAGAAAGGCTTTTCTGTCTTTGTGGAATGCAGAAGGGAACAGTGATCTTCAGATTCTTATGCAGTATGTACTTCAGAATGTTCAGTGTTGTCAAACTGAACTTTTTTGGGCATCAGACCAACAGCTCACAAGCTGGCAAGAGACAAGCAGGAAACATTTATCAATAACAAAAGTGCCCTAACAATGCAGTTGTCGAGAAAGAAGGTTTCAGAAGCACCCCCAAAGCAATCAGTGTTGAATTTTGATGGTGAAAAGCTGCTCTGAAGGGAGCTTTGCAAAGGGGGAAATTATCTTGTTATTAGATCTCGTTTCGACCTAAAGATGGATTCAAAACTTTGGATCTAAACAGTCTTGAATTACTCTGGTTCTAGAAATCAATATCTACCACCTGGAATTCTGCCAAACTAAATGATGAATGTGAATGGTTACATTAATCTTTACTTCTCTATAATAGGAATGAAGCCTCAGGGGGGAAAAAATTGTATGTATGTAGGAGGAAGAAAGGAAGAATTTATGTATGACAAAGAGCACTCACCAATTCTTGAAAGAAAGAGCAGGTACTTTTATGATTTAGCTTCCAAAATGAATTTTCTTTCCAGATCATGTGTAATGTCTTCTGGGTTTAGCTTTAGATTAGCATTCACAGGATTTCTTTCCCACAAAGTTAATACACCATTAAACACAGGCTACTAAGTGTTCAATGAAGGCAATTTAACCATTAAAGACCTTGCAGTCTCACAGGGATGCATTTCATATATTGTAACACAATAATGTAACTAGAAAACAACCTGAGGACATGAGGACAGGATGAGAGAGTTGGGGCTCTGCAGCCTGGAGAAGAGAAGGCTTCAAGGAGACCTTAGAGTAACCTTCCAGTATCTGAAGGGGGCCTGCAGGAAGGCTGGGGAGGGACTATTGACAAGGTCTTGCAATGACAGGACAAGAGGCAATGGGTTTGAACTGGCAGAGGGGAGATTGAAACTGGATGTTAGGAGGAAGTTCTTTGCAGTGAGGGTGGTGAGGCACTGGCACAGGTTGCCCAGGGAGGTTGTGGCTGCTCCCTCCCTGGAGGTGTTCAAGGCCAGGTTGGAGGAGGCCTTGAGTGAGCTGTGCTAGTGGGAGGTGTCCCTGCCTATGGCAGGGGGTTGGAACTAGATGATCCTTGAGGTCCCTTCCAACCTTAGCATTCTATGATTCCATAACCAAGCACTCAGGTTGCCAATAAAACCTGTACCTTCTTCCCCACCTCAGGCTTTGTCTGGGTGAGTTACCACCATATGTAGTATATGTATTTAATCTCCCCAAATAGAGACCGCCCTACAATTCAGATGTTCTACTTTAAAGAAGAGTATGGACTCTGCAGCTACCCTTCCCCCATCCTCTTCTATTTGGTCTCCATTTTGTAAGGAAAAAGCTTTAGAGGGACTAAAATGCTGAATTCTTTCAAAGGCATTTTTAGGTGCCTAGTCTCTGGAGAGGTTTGGGATGCTAAACAGATGGAGGTGTTTACTCACAGTGCTGATTTAGAAGCATAATCTCTGGGAAGGGGCTGCATTGTTGGTATTTTTTCCCTTGTTCAGTGTTTTGCCTCTTTGCTAGCAGTGTGCCTTTGTGCTCAGTATTCTGCCTGGCTGCCTTGTCCTTATGAGGCATTGGCTAGAGTGCTTGGATATTGGGA
The DNA here is from genome assembly GCA_013396675.1 of Eubucco bourcierii. Lineage (NCBI taxonomy): Eukaryota > Metazoa > Chordata > Aves > Piciformes > Ramphastidae > Eubucco > Eubucco bourcierii. The sequence continues at coordinate 20,817 of VWZE01003933.1, forward strand.
TTTTGCTTCTCAGTGAAGGGTCAAACACAGAAAACCTTTAGTGCTGCAGCCTCAGCAGAAATTATCTTAAAGGTCAGGATGAAATGATCCTTCCCTAACACATCCCTCCTATCCAGAGGTGAGATCACGCAGGGAAGTAGGAACATCTGTCCCCTAAGTGCACAAGTGTTTTATGAGCTCTGACTTCAACAGTTGTGCTGCTTTGAGGCTAATTGGAATATTTTAATGGAAAAAAAATATAGGCTGTGAAAAGCAAACAGTGGTGATGTCTGCTTCACTCAGGCTTGTGAGATGTATAAGAACAAGAACACACACATAGATAAGACACTCTTGTGGAGAGTCTCAGGCTCTCTAGCTGGCTTGGTCTGGACCTCTCTGCTAACCACTTTCCTTCTAGCCCCCCTGGCTGATCCTCCAAACACACCTTGTGCATAAAGCAAACCCTGGCGTAAGGTAGAGGGCTGGAAAGATGGTGGAAGGGTGGTTGGGAGCCCCTCCTGGGGACTCTGATTTCTGGGAGGGGAGCTGTGTTTCTGTATTACCTTTAACTTGTATATTTCTGTAACTGTACCTGTGCATAGTGTATATCTCTGCTTGTACGTTGTGCTAAGCTGCAAATACAGCAGCAAGTAGCTTCAGTCCTTAACTTCCAGCCAGCTGAGTCTAGTCTGGGTGATTTTACAAAATGTGGGGAGGCAGGGAGCTCTCAAGCCATCACAACAATATTAAGTGAAAAGTTTCTCTAGTGAATTTGAACCCTGTCAACTTTAAAAAAATATCACAGTGCTAAAATATTTTTCCACTACTACCACCAGGATGATATTGAGCCAATAACACCCAAGGTATATATTAAACCTGATTTTCTATATACTGCAGTACTGACTGCAGCTTGTCACAAGAAAATGGTCATTTGCAAAGTGGACAGCTTGTCAGCTGAACTGATCTGTAATATCTTTGCCCAGTATATGTGCTTTCATAGAATCATGGAATGGTAAGGTTGGAAGGGACCTCAAGGATCATCTAGTTCCAACCCTCTGCCATAGGCAGGGACACCTCCCACTAGTACAGCTCACTCAAGGCCTCCTCCAACCTGGCCTTGAACACCTCCAGGGAGGGAGCAGCCACAACCTCTCTGGGCAACCTGTTGTCTCACCACCTTCACTGCAAAGAACTTTCTCCTAACATCCAGTCTAAATCTCCCCTCTGCCAGTTCAAACCCATTGCCCCTTGTCCTGTCATTGCAAGACCTTGTCAATAGTCCCTCCCCAGCCTTCCCCCCACCCTCTCCCTCCTTTCCTCTCCATTTCCTATTTTCCCCATCTTTCTCCTTTTCTTTCTATCTCATTGGTTTCCATCTCTTTCCTTTGTCTCCATCTTCCTCCTTTCCTCTCCATCTCCCTCCTTTCAGCACCATCTCCCTCCTTTCAGCACCACCTCCCTCCTTTCAGCACCACCTCCCTCCTTTCAGCACCACCTCCCCTTTTCCACCATATGTGCCTCTTTCCCACCCCGCACTGCATTTCCCCCTTTTTTCCACCAAACCCAGAGCACCTGGTTCTGTTGCAGTCTCCTCCCACCCCAGGTGTAACCACTTTGCTCTCCCTGCCCACTCCCCTTTTTAATCTGCCCCAGGAAAGGCAGAAGCCCCAAGCTGTGCCCGAATGGGCAGAGGGATCCTCTTCCTGCATCACTGGTGAGTCCCCATGGGGAACATTGCATGAATGGGAAGGGGACAAAGGCCGGGGGGCCTGGTGGCCCCCCGGCTAGGCAGGATAGGGAGTTGATGGTCATGCTAACTTTACCTGTGGGTGCTGGTTTGACCTTCTTTCTTAGGCTGACCTCCTCTCTTTTTAGCTGCTTCTTTCTGCTCACTCATGATGAGCTTAAGCTTGGCAGAACTGGCAGCTGTTGGGGGAGTAGTATTGTGTTGTCATAGAATTATTTTGGAATTTTATATTACAATCCAACACAACCATGGCTGTTAAACCATGTCCCAAACTGCTGTGTCCACACATTGCCTGAACACGCCCAGGGATGATGACCTCACCACCTCCCTGGGAAGTCTGTTCCAATGCCTGACCGCTTTTACAGCAAAGAATCACAGAATGTCAGGAGCTGGAAGGGATCTTGAAGGATCTTCCAGTCCAATCCCCCCTGCCAGGATCGCCTACACCAGATCATACAGGAATGCATCCAGGTGGGTTTTGAGCATCTCCAGGGAGGGAAAATTCACAACCCACTTGAGTAGGCTGTTTTAGTGTTCTGTCACCCTCACAGTGAAGGAATTCCTCCTCATGTTTACATGAATCTTCCTGTGCCTCAGCTTCCACCCATTGCCCCTTGTCCTGTCATTGGGCATCCCTGAGCAGAGCCTGGCTCCAGCTTCTTGCCATTCACCCTTTACACATTTACAAACAGAGCCTGTTCTTTTACGTGTCAGCACATAGTAATTAACTAGGATTTTTCTTTAAATGTGTGTGTGTGTGTATAATCATAGAATGGTAAGGTTGGAAGGGACCTCAAGGATCATCTAGTTCCAACCCCTGCCATAGGCAGGGACACCTCCCAGTAGTACAGGGCACTCAAGACCTCCTCCAGCCTGGCCTTGAACACCTCCAGGGAGGGAGCAGCCACAACCTCCCTGGGCAACCTGTTCCAGTGCCTCACCACCCTTACTGTAAAGAACTTCCTCCTAACATCCAGTCTAAATCTCCCCTCTGCCAGTTCAAACCCATTGCCCCTTGTCCTGTCATTGCAAGACCTTGGCAATAGTCCCTCCCCAGCCTTCCTGTAGGTCCCCTTCAGATCCTGGAAGGCTACTCCAAGGTCTCCTGGAAGCCTTCTCTTCTCCAGGCTGCAGAGCCCCAACTCTCTCAGCCTTTCCTCATAGGAGAGCTGCTCCAGCCCTCTGATATAAAATAAAACATAGTCTAAAAATAATATCCCCCAAAATTGCATATAAAATAAAATTCAATTCCAACCTCCACCACACACCTAAATATTCCATAAGACTTTTCATTTAAAAAAATTAATCACTGTTTTTCAAGCGTTGTGATCTGAACACATAAAATGTGAGAGAATGTTTATAAAGATGATCCTATGCTAAGGTAAAGGAACATGGATAAACCAAGACATGCTAGTAATGACAGATCTTTCTCATTTTATCTTTCAATCCTTACACTTTGTGCAATGTCTATAGGTGACATTTCCCCTCTATTTTTGCAAGCTTATAATGAACTATTAGCAGAGTATTAATGCAGTTCTAAAAGGCAAATTCTCCAGATTTCAAAAGAAACATATTTTAATTCTCTATATTCTTTTCACAGCTCAGGAGAAATAAATAAGTCTTGAAGATTTTTCTTCACTATAGTGAAGTATATATTTACTGAGTCCTGGGCTGCATTGAGAGCAGTGTGGGCAGCAGGGCAAGGGAGGGGATTCTGCCCCTTTGCTCTGCTCTCCTCAGACCCCACCTGGAGTCCTGTGTGCAGTTCTGGAGCCCTCAGCACAGGAAGGACATGGAACTGTTGGAGCTTCCCATCCCTCTACCTTACCCCAGGGTTGGCCTTACATGCAAGGTGAACTTGGAGGATGGCCCAGGGGGGTTAGAAGCAGAGTGGTTAGTTAGGTTACTCAGCAGAGAGAAGACACACTGGCTCCCAGAGAGCCTGAAAGGCTTTCTCTCTGTGTTATCTATATTTGTGTCCTTGTTCTTATACATCTCAGCAAGCCTGAAGTAGACATCACCAGTGTTTTCTCTTCACAGCCTGTAATCTAATTATTTTCATTAAAATAGTCCAATTAGCCACAAACCAGCACAGAAGTAATACATTTTTTCACAGTATCACCAGGGTTGGAAGAGACCTCAAAGATCATCAAGTCCAACCCATCACCACAGACCTCAAGACCAGACCATGGCACCAAGTGCCACGTCCAAACCTGCCTTGAACACCTCCAGGGACGGTGACTCCACCNAATGTGATTAACTGAAGTACAGAAATACTTACAGTCATGTCTAAAATCATACAATGGTAAGGTTGGAAGAGACCTCAAGGATCATCTAGTTCCAACCCCCTGCCATAGGCAGGGACACCTCCCACTAGTACAGGTTACTCAAGGCCTCGTCCAACCTGGCTTTGAACACCTCCAGGGAGGGAGCAGCCACAACCTCCAAGGGCAAGGACCACTTGAGTTTTACTTCAGGAATACTACATCTTTGCCAGCTTTGGAGTTAATGAAAAAACAAAGCAGGGCCACTGCTCAGGAAAGTGACAGGTGGCTCTTGTTTGTGCAGCCAACTGGTTTGTCAGTGCTGCTGAGGCAATCTTGTGGGAAAATTTTAGCTAGAAACATCCCTGCTGTTGTTTGAGAACTGATCAAATCTCTACATGTTCGTGACTTAGTGAACAATGGAGTGATGGAAATATGTAGATAGGGATTTTCAGTGTTGTTGTGTTGTGGTAAAAATTATAGAGGAAGCAGGGCAAGATGAAAATAGCTTGTAATCCTAGCAGGATATTGCATGTAATTATGTACAGTGTATTAAATCACTTTGTTTGTCTAAGGAAAGAAAAATTTTTCAACTTCAAAGTGTCTTGCAGGGATTTTTGAGTCTTTCAATTATTTTCAGCAGAAAACACATTTAGTTTTATGTACTGTTAAAGACAAAATAGTTAGGATAATATCTGATTAACCGAAAGGAGCTGCACTTCAGATCAAGTTTGTAGGTTGGGATTTGTGTTGTGGGTGCCTTGGGCTGGTTATCAAAAACTCATGTGAAACTTCCAGTGGCTGCTGTTTGAGAGTCTGAGTTGCCATCTGTTCTGTGAATCCTTTAGGGAAAAGTGCTTTGCACAGAGGATCTGAGAACACCTGGAAAGGATCCCTGTACTGCACAGGGTGAGATCCTGCTGGGGTCAACAAACACAGGGGCATCTTTTGGGGCATCTTTTGGCTTGCAGACTCCTCAGTGGTGCGTTGTGGAATGCAGCCTTAGCTGTATTACTTTTTAAAAGTTTACTTTCAACTGAGTTTTCCCTCATTTCACTTAGCAATGGCATGCTCAGCAAGATAAGAGGAGGGCATTGTGCTTTGATACTACACTAAATAATATGTCTTAAATGTGATTTTAATATGAAGCTCACTGGGCTAGTTCAAAACACCTAACTTGCTCTGTGCTTAAATCATCAGTCTGTAGAGCTCACCATTTTCACTTCTCTCTCATTTAATATATGAGCTTTATCTCCAGGAAATAACAGTAGAAACCATTCTTCTCCTATTTCTTCCAGCCCTGTGGCAGGTTAGGAACTTCCCCCCACTATTGGAATTTACCAGACCAGCTCAGATGGGTTAGAAGTAAGATAAAGCTACGTTTACAGCAAAGCTAAATTTACAAGCATATATGTATACAACATATTTACAATTATATACAAATTAGAAATAATATAGAAATTCAAATTGCCTCCCAGACAAAGAAACTGCCCAGAAGGGGCTCTAAGCCACTCTCTCCCCCAGACAGACAAGCAATCAGCAAAGCTTACTTGTTACCTGTTAGTGGAAGGTATTACAGCAAAGGACAATCAAATAGATCCAGTGCTTAGGAGCAAAGAAGGCAAAAGAGGGGACTAATCTGGCTTTTTATCCCTTTTAGCAAGCTGATGAATATATAGACTTTATCATTATTTTCTTTTTTACAACCAATGTCTAATTTCATCTCATTAGAATATTCCAATTAGCCTCAAACCAGAAGAAACCTTCTAAAGTTTGAACACAGGAAAACAAAAAGAGAAGAGAATGAGGAGTATGAGGAGACTTCTAAAGTTTGAAGTCAGGAAAACAAAAAGAGAGGAGTATGAATTGAATCAGGAAAATGATGAATTTATTTTTCTGTTGTAACATGAGTGTATTTTCAGTCCTGACTTGCTATGCTGAGAAAGATGGACTTAGAAAACCAGGTATGGGTATCCAAGCATGAACAATAATTTTTTTTTCCTTCCTTATCTGTCATATCTCATTTGTTGTTAGTTTCCAAAGTACTCATATCAAGTATTCCAAGGGTTCTTCTTTTGATTTGTAAGGCAGATGTTATCCATTAACTTTCTATTACAGTCTGCATGCAACACTTTACACTGGTCAGCTGTCTGTGTGCTACATCACCATCATCAGTGTTGTGTCATTCTTCCCTTGGCCCTCTGGTCCACTCCAATACATATATCTGCTTACTTTCATCTTAGACTCCAAGATTCTTGGGGCAGAGGCCGTCTTTTCCTTCTGTGTTTGTACCTACAGAAGCTTTGTGGGACTGCAAATAAAGAAAAAAAAGTAGGTACAATATTTTAGGCTGTGAATTCTATTGAATTTCAGCAGCACAAATAATTCTAAACTATGATAACTAGTGGTACAAGGTGAGAAGAAAGCGCATGTGTTTTTCATGTCAAGCACTATATATGTCCAGAGAAGGAAGGAATAATACTGAAGGCTTGACACCAAAGATATGACAGAAAGAATCATAGAATGGTAAGGTTGGAAGGGACCTCAAAGATCATCTTGTTCCAAGCCCCTGCCATAGGCAGGGACACCTCCCACTAGAACAGGTCACTCAAGGCCTCCTCCAACCTGGCCTTGA
>VWZE01003933.1:87379-102411 GCA_013396675.1 Eubucco bourcierii
ATATGTTATTGGAATGACAGAAAGCTAAAATGAAGCTTTGACTGAGAAACTGTGTGCAGTTCTGGAGCCCCCAGCACAGGAAGGACATGGAAGTGTTGGAGAGGGTCCAGAGGAGACCACAAAGATGCTCAGAGGGCTGCAGCAGCTCTGCTATGAGGACAGATTGAGAGAGTTGGGGCTCTGCAGCATGGAGAAGAGAAGGCTTCCAGGAGACCTTAGAGTAGCCTTCCAGTATCTGAAGGGAGCCTACAGGAAGGCTGGGGAGGGACTATTGACAAGGTCTTGCAATGACAGGACAAGGGGCAATGGGTTTAAACTGGCAGAGGGGAGATTTAGGCTGGATGTTAGGAGGAAGTTCTTTCCAGTGAGGGTGGTGAGATACTGGCACAGGTTGCCCAGGGAGGTTGTGGCTGCTCCCTCCCTGGAGGTGTTCAAAGCCAAGTTGGATGAGGCCTTGAGTGACCTGTACTAGTGGGAGGTGTTCCTGCCTATGGCAGGGGGTTGGAACTAGATGATTGTTGAGGTCCCTTCTAACCTTACCATTCTATGATTCTATGATTCTATAAGCTGCATTTTCAGTTTGGTCAAGTTTGGGGTTTTTTTTGGTGCAAGAGGCATCTGTCAGTGATGTGACTGTACTCCCCTGGGCAGAGTGTCATTTGGGGCCTGTCAGGAACATGTTTTGCACTGCAAAATAATATTTTTTTTTTCTTTCTAACAGGTGAGGAAGCACAAAGGTGTAGTAACTTACACCACGAGTCATACAAACTCATTTATTTTCCTGTCCCATTACTGGCCTCATGTGAATTAGGGCTACAATTTTCACATTGGTGTTCAAGAGGTCATTTGTCACACACAGAGAAATAAATCAGGGGGAACATTAATTGTGACAAGCATGCAAAAAGCATTTCAGAATAGCAGAATAGCAGAAGCATTTCAGTGCCTTCAGGAACAAGGAGAGAAAGGTTTCACAGCCCTCTGGTCCAGTTGCCATAAATCCAGCAGTGAATGTATTCGAGCACACCTCTGAATTGTCATTGCATATATACATGCAATTAATGTGTGTGCCTATGCAACTTTAAACTTAAAGTCTCAAGTTAAAAGTCTATATAAAGGCTACTTTTCAAGGAAGGATGTCTCATGTGATATTTGCTTGACCTAGAAAGAAAGTAATTTAAATTGCATGATTTCTTAATCCTGTTTGACTTATATTCTTGGGAGAAACTGAGAATCCAGTGGCTCTGACAGACTTTTCTTGTGCTTACAGGGTACTCCTCTCACATTAAAAGAAAAGATAAAAACAAAACAAAACAAAACAGAAAAAAAAAACAACCCCACAACAGTGTATGCTACATAGCATCATAGAATCATAGAATGGTAAAGTTGGAAGGGACCTCAAAGATCATCTAGTTCCAACCCCCTGCCATAGGCAGGGACACCTCCCACTAGTACAAGTTACTCAAGGCCTCCTCCAACCTGGCCTTGAACACCTCCAGGGAGGGAGCAGCCACAACCTCCCTGGGCAACCTGTTCCAGTGCCTCACCACCCTCACTGCAAAGAACTTCTTCCTAACATCCAGTTTCAATCTCCCCTCTGCCAGTTTAAACCCATTGCCCCTTGTCCTGTCATTACAAGACTTTGTAAATAGTCCATGACCAATTATAATTAAAGTGATATGGATGGAGTCAGAAGGACAGGATAAATTCTCTAATTCTCTTCATAGTGACTAATATGGCCAGTCTGGCAGGGTGATTCAGAGTCAGAAACTTTATCTCATCTGTCTGTCTCCCACAAAAGGAGTTTGGCTAAATGAAAACCACCAAGCCTCCTTCCTGTTCCCCCTGAAAGTGTTTTCCAGTGTGAGCAGTAGCTTGAAGTCACAATCTCTTCAGCATCTTTATTAAAATACGACATCGAGGTTTTAGCTAAGACTAAACATATTCACTCCCCTGAGTTTTATTACACTGAAATAGAAAGTCTTGGGGAAATACTGAAGCAACTAGGGTCGGGTTTTTTTTTCTAATTAAAAAAAATACCAAACAACAACCTAAAGAATTAAAATCCCTTTTTGATACACTGGCACAAAGTATGGGTAAGACTAAAACCCATGTGTTTAAAAGTGGATGATTCTCAAGGGCTTCTCAGCAGCAAATACTGCCATTCTGATCGTGACGTGGCAGGAGACTAACACAAAACATTTCAGCAAAAAAGCACTGCTTCTCTAGAAGGTTTTGCAGAAGCTCTTTCCTTTGTAATGCAGTCTGAATGTTGCAGACAGGCTTCAATTTACTGTCAACTTCAAAGGAACAATTTCTGTCACAGACGCCGTGTTCCTAGCGCATTTGAAGATGGAGACATACTGAAGTCCTTTCCGTCAGGGAAGAAGGAAGGAAAAGAGGTTTGTTTAGTCCAAATCCCCACTGGTTGACTCCCAATACATCAGAAAACTGTTCTGTAGTCAGTCTTTCTAAATAAGGAAAAAGCAAAAAGACAGCTCAGTGATTAATACGCTTACTTGAATGTCAGAGATATATGTTCAAATCCTTCCTCTGTCAGGCTGTGGAGCAGGGATGTGAAGCAAAACCCCATGCTTCAGGAGATTGAGCAGTCTTAGATGGGTTTCTGTATCAGTCTGTCCTTACAATTGGGTGGTTTTTTTTCAGTGACTATCAAATACAGAAATAATCACTGCAGCAGCAGCAGCAGCAACTCTGCTTCATCATGAAGAATGCCTTAACCTCCAGGCTACCCCTTATCAGTCCTTTTGCTATCTTTCTGCATTTTGTTCAAGACTTTATGCAGTCAGTTGTGTTTAGCTGATTTGTTTCATTTGAGAACAAAGAATAGGAATAGAGAAGGGACAATTCTTAACTCGTCAAGTGTAAAAGTTAAGCTGCACACACATGGCTAGTGGGGAAAAAAAAACCCATAAAAGTACTTTTACAGGAAGGAAAATGGGTGTGCAGGGGAACTGCCTCTAGAAGGTTAAATCATGGCACAGCAGAAACTTTAAAGATCTGTTCTTTAATTAGAAATGGTAGCCTTGCACCTAGAGTCCTTCACAGATGCAGCTGGGTACTGTCAAAGTAAAATACAAGGGATGGATACTTCCCAGTTAGAATACATGGAGGGTGGAAAGTCTGCGTAGAGCAAATCCACTGCCTTCAAACCTTTCCATTCCTCCATGCAGGGGTGAAGCTGCAGTCCCATGGTCCTGCCACCTTATAGAATCATAGAATCATAGAATGGTAAGGTTGGAAGGGACCTCAAGGATCATCTAGTTCCAAGCCCCTGCCATAGGCAGGGACATCTCCCACTAGCACAGGTACCTTACCCTTACGCAGTGTCTTTGCACCTGACCTCTCCTCCCAGTAGAACTCTCTTTGGCATGTTCAGATTTCCCCAAAGCGATGGGCATAAGAATGCCCTCTGCCGAATAAATGTATCTTGTTTGTAGCTGACACACAGTAACTATTGTTCTGGAGTTGTTTATGCTGTTCTCCCTGTGGCATCTGCTAATACATTCCTGGTCTGACTCTTATCTTTTCCTGATACACATCAGAAGCGTGTCCAGACCTCTGGGTGGGGAAGGGTTTGACATTTATCTTCTGGTTCAGATCAATATCACATCATCAGGGATGGGTCAAACACTTGCAACTCTCATTCCTTTATTATTTATTAACATTCAATTCTCTCTCACCTCTTAGTGACCTTTTCTATTTAACAAATATGAAACCAGGGCCCTTTGAACCCAAGTGCCAAGTAATGCAGCTGGATTACAGGCTATTGTCCTGGGAAATGAGCAGCTAAAGCAGCAGCATCTAATACATGCTGCTAGTGTCTGCCTGAACTGGGAAAATGTTAGTGAGTATAAACCAACCTCCCAGGGAACCTGGCCTGTCTGTAGGGTTTATCAGTACCTAAAATAAATGCCCACAGATTCTAGCCTCTCCCACACCTTGTACTATCTGATGAGCACTGAGGAACAAATTACTGTGGCTGTGTTTTCTTGTGTTACATAAAAGCAGACAAAGTGAATGGTGGCTAAAGTCTGAAACCCAACAGAACACAATGTCTGCACACTGACAATCTTCAAGGGCAGCCTCTGGCAGGCATCACTTTAAATGACGCCAGGAAGTGGGGCTGCTTTTTGTTTTCACATCCTAGTTTTAATGCCTTAAGTACGATTATATGGATATTGTTTTTGTCTTCAGCTAAACAATAGTTAGGGCTTTATTTTATCATGCATATTCTCAAAGATTCCCAGAACATTAGAGGATTAGGGCAACGAGGCTGGTGAGAGGTGTTGAGCACAAGCCCTACGAGGAGAGGCTGAGGGAGCTGGGATTGTTTAGCCTGGAGAAGAGGGGGCTCAGGGGAGACCTTCTTGCTGTCTACAACTACCTGAAGGGTGGTTGTAGCCAGGGGGAGGTTGCTTTCTTCTCTCAGGCAACCAGCACCAGAACAAGAGGATACAGTCTCAAGCTGCACCAGGGGAAGTTTAGGCTGGAGGTGAGGAGAAAGTTCTTCACTGAGAGAGTCATTGGCTACTGGAATGGGCTGCCCAGGGAGGTGGTGGAGTTGCCGTCCCTGGAGGTGTTCAAGGTGGGTTTGGACATGGCACTTGGTGCCATGGTCTAGTCTTGAGGTCTGTGGTAATGGGTTGGACTTGACGATCTTTGAGGTCTCTTCCAACCTTGGTGATACTGTGATACTGTGAATAGTCACAGATGGTCAGATATGTGCATATCCATGCCCATGGCACATGAGTATGCAGTTTGCATGTGTGCACTCCCCCTTTTCTATCCACACCCCCCACCCCAGAACAGCTTAGTTGTAGACTCAGAATGGGAGTCAGCGTGCACAGCTTTACAGGAGACACAAGATCATGTTGTCTCCAGCCCTGAGATGTTAATATTGTCAGTACAAGGACTGTATCTTTGCTGATATTACATGACACAATCTATTGGAAACAATGCTACCAGGAAACCATGATACAATAATTAACCCCCTAATAATCATAATAACAAATCATGTTTGAGGATGAAAGTCTACCTTGTGGATGTATAATTATTGATGCATGAAATGTGTGCTATGTGTTCTGAAATGAGTTTGCTAAGCAGCAGCTTGTTTTATTCTTCATGGGAACAAGCTGGTCTTTGATGCCTTTAACACCAATGCACCCTCAAAACACACTCTCATATGCTGTAACAGAGTGCTCATTTAATTTAAATTGTGAAAAGCTGCCAGAGCTGCTAGGATTTCATTCCAGCATAGGAAAAATGTGGGTAAGACACAATTACCAACTAGACCATAAGTTGTTTCTGGAAAATAAAATTAAAATATTACTTTAATTTTCTTATTTTAATTAGATACAGACTAACATGCCAGTTCTGAATATTCCACATCTTGGAGCATGAGAAGTCCATAGGCAGGCAGTAATTTTGTTCCTTGAGCTTGTTTTGACTTCTTCCAAAGCATAAAGATAATTTCCTTATGCTTTTTTTATGCCTAGATAGCATTTTATTATAGAGCCATTTAGGACAGAAAGGGTAAGTAATGATGACCACACATTTAGCATACAAGTGCAAAGAACATCACTGTTGGCCTTTTTACCATGATGAATAGGAGAGGGGAAAAAAACCCTTGTGCTATACAGCAAGATCCTCTAAAATCTTCTTCCCTTTCTACACTATACAAATAATGTAAAGTCTTAAGTCTTTGCTTCTACCTCTCGTAAGCAAACAATGAGGAACATTGAAACATTAGACATTCTTGACAAGGAAGTGCTTCAAGAAGAGCATTAATTAAAAAGGGAAAGGGGCAAAACGCATCAGTAAAGTGACCTGGACATTTTTAGTCTGCCCAGTCTGACAAAAAGAATGGCAGTAAGTATTTCTAAAGAAGGTATGTTTACCTCCCATAACCTCCTTGGCAACAATTATTTCACTAGGCTCAGAATATTCTTCCTTCCTTTTATTTATTTTTTTAATTTCATTTTGAATTAACTGCTTATGTAGACAAGCATCTGCTGCCTCTCCATCTCACAGCTGCTCTCTCTTGATTTTATTCTTATTAGTCTGCATCCCTTGCCCATTTTCAGGCAAATACTTCAAGACTCTCTCTGAAATGGTCAGTCTGGGCAAAAGGCCAGGAAGTGAAATCACCTCTTTACCACTAGATTTCCTTCTATTTTATTTCATTTCCCTAGGAAACTTTGGCTCATTCTGAAAATTCTGCCAGTCCCAGAAGTTTGTTGTATAATTACAATTCTGTAGGAAGTTACTCAACATGTGGGTCTCTCCCACTTTAAATGCCAGTTCACTATTTTCCAAAATGTTATTTAGGTCAAAACCTGATAAAATATTAGAAACCTATAATAGGGTATAGGTAAACCTGAATTAATTTCTCATTCTCTGCTTATTATTTCTGGGATCGAAGCACATCAGAACTGCCCTCAACTTTTTCCCAGACCTGTGTAAGCTATGGTTTGCACAAGCTGCTGCTAACATCCCTATGGATCAAAAAGGAAATGGCATAAAGGTGTCAAACTCATTCTAACAATAAAGCCTTTTTTTAAGGATGGCCTTTGAGCCACAAAATAGTTTTGAGGCTACCAAAGTCCCTCAGTACACAGCACATCTTCCATTGCTGCCCAGAGGAATATAGCTGAAGAATTGCATGCCATCTTTTAAGTGGTAATGGCCTTCTCTTTTAGCTGTCACTTTGCTTTGCTCCATGTTGACAGCTCTGCACTGCCTGGCAACAGGCTGTTGTGGGGGACTGCCTGACTGTGCAAACATGCCTGCAATCACCAGCACCACCTCACACACCGGTGCTTGTGCCGTGCTGGGCAGCAACAACAGGGGCATGGCTCCTCAGCTTCCTTTGCCACTGTGCAATTTGACACTGGTCAATGATCTTACTTCTCTGATCTCTTCTTTCAATTTCTTCCTTATTTTCTCCTTGTATCTACTCCCTGTTTCCCTGCCTACTTATTTTATGCTGTGCTGCAGCTCTCTATTCCCTCAACTTAACCCTGTGTTGCACTCTGCCTTCTATTTTCTATTCCATTCTATTCCATTCTATTCCGTTCTATTCTGTTCTGTTCTATTCTATTCTATTCTAATTCTATTCTATTCTATTCTATTCTATTCAAATTCTGTTCTGTTCTGTTCTATTCTATTCTGTTCTAATTCTATTCTATTCTTTTCTGTTCTGTTCTATTCTATTCTAATTCTATTCTATTCTAATTCTATTCTATTTTGTTCTATTCTGTTCTATTCTGTTCTGTTCTATTCTATTCTATTCTATTCTGTTCTATTCTATTCTAATTCTATTCTATTCTAATTCTATTCTATTCTATTCTAATTCTATTCTATTTTGTTCTATTCTGTTCTATTCTATTCTATTATGTTCTAATTCTATTGTATTCTGTTCTAATTCTATTCTATTCTATTCTATTCTATTCTATTCTATTCTATTCTACTCTATTCTGTTCTACCCTGTCCTGTCCTGTCCTGTTCTATTCCGTTCCATTCCATCCTGTCCTGTTCTATTCCGCTCCATTCCATCCTGTCCTGTCCTGTCCTGACTACGTATGTCTAACTACAGGTACACACAGATAACCACAAATGCAAGCTGAATTCCAGAGCATGTGGACACTTCATATGGACCACTAAAATACATCAAAGCTCTGATGACTGCTAACTGTTCCTCATTCAAGGTACAGAAGAAAAGGGGAGACTATGCAGTGAAGCTCAGTCGTTCCACAACACATTTCAGTGCTTTTGGTTTTCATGACATGGTTAACTGCAGTGGCCATACTCTACCTCCAGTTCACATGGACCCCTCTCACCAGCATATGTTCTACATGAAGCTCAAATGGGACAGCCAGACAGTGCTGCGTAACATAGGGGATGTGAAAAGTGTGGAGGCTACAACTGAATGAGTACAAATTGTTGAGTCAACACAAGGGAGGAGAGCAGACCTGAGCAAGAATTAAAAAATTATTTATAGACTATGGGGTTTTTTTGGAAAATATTTAAAGTGTTTGAGAGTTCTGGGGTTCATTTCCCCTAGCTAATTACAGGACTGGAATCTGTCTTACTAACTCATTAAAGATGAATGGAAGCGTTAAAAGAACGTCTTAGTGTCTTGCATAATTAGTAATGGAAAGATGAACATGTAAAGTGGAGAGTCTTTAAGGGGAACATATGCATGCTGGGTAATGCCACAGCCATCTCTTTTTTTGTTTGTTTTGCCCATGCATTCTATCTATTAGACATCCCTTCAGCCTATCAGCATTAGTTGTATTTTATGGCCATGCCATAAATGTAACAGACATACCACTGTGTTCACAACAGCAGATAAATATTATTCCTTATTTGTAAAAAAAAAATTCTTTAGCTATGTGATAATGTAATTGGAAATTGTTATTACAGTAGACAGGAACTTGCATGATCCCTACTGGGTTATCTTTTCCAAGCTGTGAAAGTGAACCTTGATATGTAGTCCTTTTGAGATACGAATAATTAAGTTCTTACAATTGTGCAAGCTGTTGCAATAAAACAGAAATTCTTGTATTCATTTCTTGTCCTTTCCCCTGGAAAAATAACAAAAGCATGCTAGAATCCATCTGGCATTTTCACTCCCTGTTACAAGTTGTTTGACTGAATGTAGAGAAATTCATGACTGAATGTAGAGAAATTAATGAGATATCTTGGCACACTCTTGAAAGGAGACAGTTCTCATTGACTTCAAAAGGGTCTGGTTTTAATGTAGGTATTTTCCTAAAGAACATAGCACTTTAGTGAGAAAATCTTTGCTTTGCTTAAAACCAATTTACATGTGAAATGTAGGGCTGCCTTAGAATCATCGAATCATAGAATGTCAGGGGCTGGAAGGGACCTTGGAAGATCATCTGGTCCAGCCCCCCTGCCAGAGCAGGATCATCTAGAGCAGATCACACTGGAATGCATCCAGACGATTGTTGAATATCTCCAGAGAGGAAGGCTCCACAACCTCACTAGGCAGCTACTTCCAGTGCTCTGTCCCCCTCACAGGGAAAAAAATCCTCCTCAGGTTCACATGAAACCTCCTAAACCTCAACTTCCATCCATTGCCCCTTGTCCTACCACTGGGCATCACTGAGAAGAGGCTGGTTCCATCCTCCTGGCACTCACCCCTGACATATTTAAACTTTAATGAGATTAACCCTTAGTGATCTCCTCTCCAAGCTAACAAGCCCCAGCTCCCTCAGTCTCTCCTCATAAGGAAGATGTTCAACATCCTTAATCCATTTTGTGTCCATGTGCTGGACTCTCTTAAGCAGCTCCCTGTCCTTCTGGACCTGGGGGGCCCAGAACTGGACACAATACTCCAGATGAGGCCTCACCAGGGCAGAGGGGAAGAAGAAACTCCCTCAACCTACTAACCACAGCCCTCCTAATACACCCCAGAATGGCATTGACCTTCCTGGCCTTTGATAAACCACATCTTAAATACAGACATCAATTTCACTGTTGTCTGTCTCTTGGCAGAGCACAGAAAGACAGGGAATATGTTTTGACTTTAGTCATGATAAATCCAGCAAAAGGATGTGTGAATTAAGTAGAGATACCAGTTGGGATGAGGAGGTGAAAGGCACAAGGTAGCTCTACCACTGCCAAACAGTACACATCTACAAGTTTACAGGAAGCTAAAAGGCTGGAGCTATGCAAATAGGCTGTGCTGCCAGACTGTTCATTTTCTCCTGTATTTCTTGCTCCATCTCCAAAGTTTCCAACCCCAAAGAAATCTGTCTCATTAACAGACTGTTTCTTCACCTGTAGAGGACAGGCGATAAAGAGAGGTGCAGCTTAAGCAGCCTTCCTTCATGCTAGCAGAAAGATACTGTTCCTGCTTCTGTCCTTAGATATTGTGTTAGAATGGACAGATAGATCCATTTCCATGCAATTTCCTGTATCCCCTTGCAGGATGCAAAGTGTCACCAATCACTTTAGTGAAGTTACTCATGCCCTGCGCATTGTGGTGGTCATTTTACTTGTCCCCTTTGCAGGCAGGCAGACCTCTTCTATTGTGCCATCCATTTTATCTCTGTGAAGCAAAATACATCTCTAACTAAAAACAGGCCACTGTATCTCTCTGCAAGACTACTTCTAACACAAATATACAGACTTAGCAGTTGAATGTAAGAAAGAACACACCCTAAAAGGAAAAATTAGCTTTATTAATTCAGTGCTTCTTTCATTACCCCTTAGACCAAATGAACCTATTATTATAATGCAGATATATTGGCAAAAGCCAATAGGGTCTTAGTAAAAATACAATTAAAGCAAGCCACTGTTTTTTTCAAAGGCTCAGATCTTACAGGCAGAAGACTAAGAAACAAATATAGTCAAATAAGGCTTTCACTACTGAGCAAAACAGCTACATTAGGAGTTACACACCAATCAGTCATATAACATTCACATTCATGCAATTAAGTCTTCTTTATACATATAAATTTAGTTGTCTCATATGCTGACAGGTACTAGCATTTTTATATGAGTAGCCAATGTTTCCTTTCAAGAAAGAATGTCTTTTTAAAAACCTCCAGGAAGATACTTAATTAAAATGTTTTCTCATTTACTTAAAATGGAACCAGAAGAACATCCAAAACCAAGGGAAGAGCTGTTTTCTGCAGATCTGCAGGCCTGCTGTTTTAAAAAAAACTATTTTGCAGGACTCTCAGAGGCAGATGCAGAAGGGAAGAACAAGCATACAGACAGATCAGGCAACCACATAGCTACTGTCTCTGCTTCCTGCTAGTGAAAGCCTTCAGCACTGGCATGTAGTCTTTTCATCTTTCTGTGCAATAGAAGTTCCTCCAATGAGACTGGACTGCCTGAGGCATTGCTGGCCAACCTCTTTCCAAATTGCTGGCTCAAATATAGCCTAGGAAATCAAAGTCATGGCCTGTGTGAAATGAGTTAGGAACACCCATCAATTACCTGGCAGAAAGTCCATCTCAGGCAGCTCAAATCATGCTGTTGCTGATAGCTGAGAGGAGGCCATGAAGATGATTAGAGGGCTGCAGCAGCTCTCCTATGAGGGTAGGCTGAGTTGGGGCTTTGCAGCCTGGAAAAGAACAGGCTTTCAGGAGACCTTAGAGTAGCCTTCCAGTATCTGAAGGGAGCCTACAGGAAGGCTGGGGAGGGACTATTGACAAGGTCTTGCAATGACAGGACAAGGGGCAATGGCTTTGAACTGGCAGAGGGAAGATTTAGACTGGATGTTAGGAGGAAGTTCTTTGCAGTGAGGGTGGTGAGACAACAGGTTGCCCAGGGAGGTTGTGGCTGCTTCCTCCCTGGAGGTGTTCAAGACCAGGTTGGAGGAGGCCTTGAGTGCCCTGTCCTAGTGGGAGGTGTCCCTGCCTATGGCAGGGGGTTGGAACTAGATGATCCTTGAGGTCCCTTCCAACCTTACCATTCTGTGATCAAAGGGAGCAAAGGTTTTCACAGAGTGAGCTGCATCCTCCTCCCCAGGGACATAGCCTTGGTTCTGAAACATAAAATTGAAGTTTTGGGGCTTCTATATCATTCCTTCTATTTATAAAGGTTAGTTTCTATTCAACTGTAATAAACAAACCAGTTTGGAAAGAAAATAGACAGAAGCTATGGAGTTGCAGAGACAGATTAGGCAAAGCCTTGTCAGCATTCTCCAGCAAAACAGCAGTAGTAAAGCTGTAGCAACCTCTCTCCTCTCCCAAATCTATCAACTACATTTGGGAAAAAAAAAAAACAAACCAGCTCACTATGCTAAGGTGAGAGGTATTTGCAGAAGTGCAGTTTCTGGCTGTCATCAAGGAACATCAAAGAGCTAACGGTTCATTTAGTTTAGGTATATTTAAGGTGATGTGGGGACTCCAAATCACTTCTTCTCCACAGAGGTTTGAATAGGGGAAGAAGAAGGTGTGAAAACTGCTTCCCCCCCACCTTGTGGGCTTGAAGGTGAAACAGCAAAAGGCCTCCTTTTCCACACGTGTACTGATGCGTGGGAAAGCCTGCGCCGGAATCAGATGGCAATTGGCTGGACTCTTCGCACCTGGTGTATATATGGCAACAGACACCTTGTCTGGAAAAAGATGACAGAGTGAGGAAAAAAGTGCAGGTCCTCGCTTTTGCACGGCTCCCACTTTCACACTGTCTTGTGCAGTCCCACTCTTATGCAGTTCATGCTGCTCCCCCTTCAGTCTTCAGTCTGCAAGTTCGGCAAGTCCTTAGGTCCATTCGAGAGACAGCTGCCAGTGGCACCTGGACCTGGCTTCTCTTGGACCACACCACATCCTGACTTCCTGCTCACTACCCCAAGCTGGGGAACACAGCAGCAGTTTGGCTTTTTTCCTTGCACTGCTAAGACTCTTTGACTTAGGTGGGTTTTTAGTCTCATTGGACTTTGCCATGTAGAAGCTGCCTCGTGGAAGACACGTTGACTTTGGTGGGGTTTTATTCTCATTGGACTTTGCCATGTGGAAGCTGCCTCGTGGAAGACACTTTGACTTTGGTGGGGTTTTATTCTCATTGGACTTTGCCATGTGGAAGCTGCCTCGTGGAAGACACTTTGACTTTGGTGGGGTTTTATTCTCATTGGACTTTGCCATGTGGAAGCTGCCTCGTGGAAGACACTTTGACTTTGGTGGGGTTTTATTCTCATTGGACTTTACTGTGTGGATCTGCAACTGGAATATAACTTGCAGTTTCAGAGGCTGCTGCAGAGAAATTTAGCAGGGCTCATTGCTAAATTCCTACTTACTCTGTGAGTAAAATGTGATGTTCCCTAAGTTCTCTGCTCAGCCTGATATATAAGTGGGATAAAGCTGTCCTGTAGCGTAGCATTTTCCATTTTCTGACTTTCCTGAATGACTATATTTGCCCATAAGCATCCTTGTGAAGATTTCCTGACTGAATTAGAACCTGTAAATAAACCTTAGCTCATTCTGTATACAGTTGGGGGGCAGGGCTTTTCAGGAAAATAACAGTAATTCTGTGTTTATAATTCCTGCCTCAGCCAATTAATTCCCAAGCAAATCATAAGGCTAGGTCCAGTGAAGAACTAGATCTGAATGCTAGATGGTAAAGCTTCCCAATGCAAACAGAAATGCACCTTTTCAGCCTGCAGCATAGGCAACCAGCAACGATCTCCCTGTGTTCCTGCACTGGTGTGTAGTTTAGTACCTGACTCATCATGGAGAAGAACAAACACTGGAGTAATAATTCCAGCAGGCAGCAGAACTCTAAAAACGTAACTGCTACAACTGCTATTGTAGATTTTTAGTTCAGTGGCTCTATCCTCTCCACACATTCATTAACCATGTTTCTGATTTGATCTAGCATTAAATCAACAGGCTCTTGTTTTGTTATGAAGACGTCTTCTCCATCAAATTATTTGCACCTGAATTCAATTACATTCTATTACATGAAGAAAATTTAACAAGAGTTATTTTCACTGAAATAATTAATACCTCCTAAAATATTTTTTTTAAATGTAAGAATATAGGCAATATTTGATGTAGTTTTATTTTGGCTGAATATCAAGAGAGACTAAACAGCATCTGGATAACATGCAAAATGTACTGAGTATTTGGAATCCTTTATGAAAATAGTTAGTGCTTCAGAGCTCCATCACACAGAGTGGCTGTACACTAATTTTCCTGATTCCTCTTTGATGTGTCCAGAGAAAATATGTTGTATCTTGGTATAGGCCTAAACTCAATGAGATGTGTGCAGGTTAGGCATAAGCTGACTGAATGGGACTCATCGGCCACATTTATTCCTTCCAAAGAAAAATTCTTAAGAAAGGGGTGCACAGATGCAGAGTCTACAGTGAGAGTACTTTGCAGTGAAGTCTACCTGGACCTTTGATCCAGTACTGTAGAACACACCTCCACAGACTGCAACTACTGATGAACCTACTTTTTTGTTTGTTCATTTAGGTTTTTTGCTGGCTTTGTTTGTTTGTTTGTTTGATTGATTCCAAACACCTTATTTTCTGCTTTTTTTTTTTCTTTCTTTTTTTTCTCCACATTTTCTGGGTATCCAAATGCCAGGAATATGCACCATATCTCACTCACAAAACTGAAAACACCAAGGGGGCTTCTTCCAAAGTGAAAGCTGGAAAATAAAATGCACACATATGCACGTGGTTCTGTGCCACATAAAAACATGTGGGGAAGAGACATTGGATGTGTGCTGTATTGGAAGGTACATGTGAGGTTATGGCAGACAGACATCATAGTAAGGGAGTGTTAAAAAGAGGATGACATGTAGGCTGCCTATGGATACAAGGTTGCAGCAGTTATTTAAGAGCAACCCACTGAGGTCACTGCAGGCACCTAATGCACCTAATGCATTTAGGCCAACCTGCTTGATAACAGTAAGATGAATCAGTTCTTGATTTAAACTGTCTCATGTACTGGGAGCTAGAGGGTTGGTTGCTTCACCAGACTCTGAAACATTCATCTTTGATGGAAGAGGTCAGACTTTAAAAAAATCTGCCTGGGTATGTTCAAACCTGCTTTAGCAGCAGGGTTGGACTCGGTGATCTCCAGAGATCACTTCCAACCTCTGCCATTTAGCGTAAAGTTCTCCTGGAAGCGCTGTGGAATAGGTTCACATCTCCTGGCCACAAGCCTGAGAGGGGTCTTGCCAGTCCCCTGCTCCCCATGGCACCGGATTTTCCACCCCTGTCTACGCCCGAGGATGGACACCTGCCTGTCGGGCTGGACGAATGCTTCCTAGCTGCACAGAAACGTCTTGTCACCCATCCGCCAACAAACAGAGGATGCCGAGGTCAGTCCCGGCTCCCGACACATTTCCTCCGGCAGGCCCGGGGGTGGGCCGCGGGGACGGCTCTCGGGTGGGACGGTGCAGGGCGACCAGGGCCAGCCCAAGCCGCGGCCGAGCGCTGCACAGCTGCCGGGGCGACCCGCGGCGCTCGATCCGCCTCGCCGCCAAGATGAGGCGCGCCGGGCCCTGGTGCTTGCTCCTGG
>VWZE01003933.1:102441-117952 GCA_013396675.1 Eubucco bourcierii
AGCGTGCGCCCAGGGCTGGCTGCCGCCGTCGCAAGCCGCCCTGCGCTGCCACTCCACCGGCGCCTGCTTCAGCGTCCACCTCGTCGACAGCTCCTATGCTGATGCCCGCAGCGCCTGCGGAAGCCGGCGGGGCAGCCTGGCCTGGGTCAGCAGCGAGCCCGAGCTGCGGCTGCTGCTGGGGCTCCTGGCGGAGGCGGCCGCGGGGCCAGCGCCCTCGCTCTTCTGGGTCGGGCTAAGGAGAAACGCCTCTGCCTGCACCTACGCGGAGCGCCCGCTCCGTGGCTTCTCGTGGGAGGGAGCCGGCGGCGAGGCGGTCCCGCAGGAGGTGCCGGCGGCGCTTGGCCGCTGGGCGAAGGAGCCCATGGTCTCCTGCACTACTCTCCGCTGTGCCGGGCTGTACCAAACGCCGGCTGCGGCCCCCGGCGGCGGCCCAAACTGGGGCTGGAAGGAGAGTGTCTGCTATCGGGAGAGGCAAGGCTACTTCTGCAAGTACCAGTACGAGGGCGCCTGCCCCGACATCAGGCCCGCGGGTGCCCTCGGCCTCGATTACTACCTTCCCTTCGAGGAGCACAGCACTGGCCCCGGCTTCAGCCCGCCGGGCACCGTGGTCACCGTAACCTGTCCCGCGGGGAAAGTACGGGTCAGCTGCCAGCCCGAGTTGGGCAGCTTTGCGTGGAAGGAGGTGGAGGAGCCCCTCTGCCCCTGCGCCTTCGGCTATCGAAGCCCCGGCAGC
The DNA here is from genome assembly GCA_013396675.1 of Eubucco bourcierii. Lineage (NCBI taxonomy): Eukaryota > Metazoa > Chordata > Aves > Piciformes > Ramphastidae > Eubucco > Eubucco bourcierii. The sequence continues at coordinate 103,175 of VWZE01003933.1, forward strand.
GGGCGGTGTGCCGACGCGGCCGGGTGCCGCGATGCCGCCGGCGGTTTAGCCTGTGCCTGCATCCCAGGAGGCACGTACGGAACGCCCTGCGCGGCCACGGAGGAGGCCCCCACGGCCGCTGGTGGCCCCACGGAGCCGCTAGGTGCTGAGGTAGAGAGACGGCGCCCTTCCGCCGCGACACCCAGCCGTTCCACGGGGCCGACCACCACCGCCGCCGCCGGCCGGGAGAAGACGGCTGCTCCACCGCCCTTCTCCTCTTCCTCTAACTACGTTTTCATCCTGGTGACCGTGGCGGTAGTGGTATTGATCATCCTGGTCATGACTGTGCTGGGGGTGTTCAGGGTCTGCTTCAACAAGAAATCCGAGGGCCGCGGGGACAAGGACGCGCCGGAGGCCGGCAGCAAGGCGGAGGCCAGCTCCGCGGAGCCGAACGGAGGAGCAGCGGGTGGCGACTAGCCCTCAGGCGGCAGAGGACCCGTCCTTCACGTCTGCCCAAAGTGGCAGCTCCTACCCCAAGGCAGCGCTCAGCTGTCCCTGTCTCTTTCCCCCAGCCCGGCTGCCGCAGGGAGCCGATGAAGAGGAGACGCCTGAGCAGGACTTGGAGATTGTCAAAAACCGGGGTATGCAGCGACCACTTTTTCAGGAATTCGAAGCCTTTGGACAGTCAGACGTTTTTGTCGATCTGCTAAACGGTTATTTTAGGTGCTGACGTAACTAAAATACGAATATAGTGGCCTGGCTGACAGAACGATTGCTTATCTGCAGCTGCACCAGTTGTGGTGTTTTATCCTCTCAGAGTGCTCTTCGGGTGCCTTACTTGGAGCAAGTGTGAAGGAAACCACTTTGAGTGCTTATGTCTTGTCATCTAGAAGTCACTCCTTATCTGACTGGAGGGTCATGCTTTGTTTCTAATTGCTGAAATGTTTGGAGAAATGAACTGCCATAATTTTGAAGGAAACTGACCCCTACTCTTTTAGACTGACATTCTTAAAAATCGAGAGCATTTCTATACTTAGAAGGTCATTAAATTGCTGAGGAAGTGGGAGATTAATAGAGAGTCAGTTTTATATTTCAGCTAATGAAAAGAATGAAGGATGACTTCAAACCTAAATCACTGCTTCATGAAACATTCATTTTTATTGTAGCAGAGCAAGACATTTTTCAGTTGCACTTTTTCTCCTAAAGTGTGTTGGTGCAAAACTTGGTTTCCCTGTGCAATGTGTGGCTCCCCTACAATCAGAGTCAAGGTTCTAATGAGCTTTGGGCTGTGAGAGGAGTTAACAGGAGTCCAAATACATCATGAAAATCGTATTCTTTCTAGTCAGATGTATTGCTTTCCATGGAGGCCCTTGAGAGTAAGAAAGAAGGATTCACCCTTCGTGCCCCTTCCTAAATAAAGTAAACACTTCCACTGTGATTTCCCTCAGGAATTCCCATATAGAGCAGTTCTCATCCTGGCCACAGAACAAGATTTCCTTGCAGTTCAGAGTTCTGATGCTCACTTCTTACTGTGTCGATTTTCAATTAAAGTGGTAATGATAACTATTGATTCAAGGTTTTCTGAGTGCAGTAAGACACAATTGGATCTCATCCAAGCTTTTTTGGGGTGCAAGAAGAGCAGGGAAACATTTTCTTGTTTTTTTTAAAACATGTTTTATTTGTTTGATTTCCTCTCTTGCTATCTGACCTTCTGAGTACTGCTTTTATTTTGTCACTTTCCTGTTGAGTTTGGAGAACTCCAAACAATAATGTGTATTATTACCCATTTTTCTTGCAGGCAAAGACTATGATTAATCTGGTATAAACATATGCTAAGGATAGAGTGTGACACAGCTTGTTGGTTTGTTTGGTTTTTTTTCAGTTTGCTTCTCTCTCTGCTTAATGATGATAGGCTTTTGCTATCTAGGGAACTTGCTTTTGTTAAGGAAATCCCAAACATTTGTGAACCATCAGGCTGCCTATAGATGTAACTTCTATCGTGTCATGCCAGGAATTAAATACAGGTTGTTGAGAATGCTACTCATCACAAAGATGTCCCATAATCTGCATACTTTTCTAATCTGCTCATCTGGAATTTGTGTTTCAGAAAGCAGGCATTTTTCAGCTTCTGTATTGGGCTTCTGCATTCAGATGTGCAGAGGTTTGGAAAATGACTTAGCCATTAATGCCTTTTGCCTTAATGATACTCCTGTTACTGTCACTGCAAGTAATTTCTTTTAGGGAGCATTATATGTAGAACCCCTTTCTTCTACAAAGTGCTATGTAAGCAAGTAGCAGCTAAGATGAATGAGAACCTCCCTAAATTGTTATTCAGTGTTTTCCTCTTTCCCTCATGTCAGGTGGCTGAACTCTTAATGGGACTGTACAACTGACAAAGATGTTTTCAAGCTCTAGAAATACTCTTTATTTGCTGTTTCAGGAGTCTTACCAAGCCCAAAGTTTAGTGCTGATTTAAGTGTCCATAACTGACTACTTCTTTCGGTGTATTTCAGAATTTGACTAAGTCAATTGAGCCAAAATGTTCAAGTTCATAACTTTGCAAGCCATTCATCTGTCTCATCTTAGTACTCACATTTCACTCTTTCCCTCAGCTTCCTGTGAAATTATTTTTTAATTTCTTTTTTTCCCCTTACACTCGAGATTCAGGATTCAGCATTAGACATTTGTCTAAAGAACTACACGAGGCTGTTAACACATTTTCCCTGTTTTATAATTTGACTCACTTGAAAACAGACTTTTGCATCTAAGGATGGCATCCATCTAACCAGATATCAGCAGCTCATATAGACTCATCTAATCACCTAAATTTCTTTACAGCCTATGGAGAGAAGTAGGTACTTGCATTTTCTCTCATTTTAGACTAGATGCTGAAAACAGGGCCAATGAATCATAGAATCATAGAATCATAGAATGGTAAGGTTGGAAGGGACCTCAAGGATCATCTAGTTCCAACCCCCTGCCATAGGCAGGGACACCTCCCACTAGTACAGGTTACTCAAGGCCTCATCCAATCTGGCCTTGAACACATCCAGGGAGGGAGCATCCACAACCTCCCTGGGCAACCTGTTCCAGTGCCTCACCACCCTTACTGTAAAGAACTTCCTCCTAACATCTAGTCTAAATCTCCCCTCTGCCAGTTTAAGCCCATTGCCCCTTGTCCTGTCATTGCAGGACCTTGTAAATAATCCTTCCCCAGCCTTCCTGTAGGCCCCCTTCAGATACTGGAAGGCTACTATCAGGTCCCCTCGAAGCCTTCTCTTCTCCAGGCTGAAGAGCCCCAACTCCCTCAGCCTGTCCTCATAGGAGAGCTGCTCCAGCCCTCTGATCATCTTTGTGGCCCTCCTCTGGACCCGCTCCAACACTTCCATGTCCTTCCTGTGCTGAGGGTTCCAGAACTGCACACAGTACTCCAGGTGGGGTCTGACGAGAGCAGAGTAAAGGGGCAGAATCACCTCCCTTGCTCTGCTGGCCACGCTTCTCTTGATGCAGCCTAGGACTCGGTTGGCTGTCTGGGCTGCATGTGCACACTGCAGGCTCATGTTGAGCTTTTCATCAACCCAGACTCCAAGGTCCTTTTCCTCAGGGCTGCTCTCCAGCCATTCACCACCCAGCCTGTATTTGTGCTTGGGATTGTGCCTACCCAGGTGCAGGACCTTACACTTGGCCTTATTGAATTTCATCAGGTTGGCCTGGGCCCAACTCTCCAGCCTGTCCAGGTCCCTCTGGATGGCATCCCTGCCCTCTAGCAAGTCGACTGTGCCACACAGCTTGGTGTCATCTGCAAACTTGCTGAATGGCATCCTAAAAAGCGCCATTTCTTTACAACAACTGCAAAGAAGGCCTAGGGAGGCTACTTAAACACCTGTAAAACACAGATCTAAAATCAGGAAAATTAACTATCCTAAGTCTCCAGGCGTGCAAGTCACTTGTAAGAGCCAGCTTATATATTCTGTGTGTCTAAGGCATGGCTAAATGGCCATAATTTGACCATAGCTTCTATTCCTTTGACACAGTAGAGATTCTTGTTTTGCCTGTGTGCGTTTCTTTACTTTCTTTTTGCAGCCAGTAGAATACAAAACAAGCAGCAATTGGATCTGATCAGAACCTGAGCAGGTTGGAAATACATTAATTTCTCTTCCTCTAAGGATTCAGACCAAGAAATAGCTGATTTGGGAGTGTAACTGTATGGGCAGGATCTATTCCAAAATTAGTAGAGTTTATTAATTTTGATATTTAGCAATCTCGCCACAGACCATGATTTTTAATAATAGGTTCTTTGCGCGGTCATGAGAAATATTACACAGAGGGAAAAAGAGGGAATCTGTAACACTTAAGAAATATCTAACCACAATATAACAAACATTAATGCAACTGTTAGGAATTGGAAAGAGAATCTTGTGGTCAATATACCACTTGTCAATACACTTGTCAATCTTGTGGTCAATATACCGCTACACAGACTCTGGAAGCTCTTTTCTTCTTAAAGCAGGAGGCACTTGGATTTAGTTAGAGAGGCTTTTGAGTAATACTCACAAATTATTATCTCCAGACTCCCAGAGCTGAATTATAGTTTCTAGACAGTACCCAAACACTTGAAGGAAGTTCTGTCAGTGCCTCAGTTGTCATTGAGAGGCTTCTAGATCTTCCCAGGTTCTAACAGGGTGCTGGGAAAGAGACAGACCTGACCTGATCCTGGTTCCTCTTGGACTCCAGACTTGGCACAGAGGTTTGCGGAGGTGCAGAGGGGATGTCTTGCAGTTGTGCAGAGAGCATGGTGTCCGTGGCACTTCTTGCCACATTGTGAGGGATTTAGCGCCTTCTGGTAAACCTGAGACCTTTGAGATATGGAAAGTTTCCAGGCAGCCAAAGCTTATACGTCAAAGCTAAGCTGGTCTGAAGCACAAGGCATAGCAGAACACACTGAGCCAGGGCAGAGCACATTGTCAGGGCAGAGTACATTGTCAGGGCAGAGTACATTGTCAGGGCAGAGCACATTGTCAGGGCAGAGCACACTGCTTGCAGTTGAGCTCCATTTACATTATTTGCCCAAGTGTAATATCTTCTTTGGCCACAGAGATGCACCAATCAGAATGGCACTTTGCCAAAACAAACTGTATTAGGTGAAACCAGGGCTTGTTTACCCTTATTTGGGCAAGACACTAACAAGTGCATAAACACCTGTGGGTACCTGTTTATCTCTTTAGGAGGGAACATAATGGCCAAAGCCTTTGTTTTGCTCCCACTCTTGCTTCCCCCATCAGCAGAAGGGTGGGGCAAGCCAGGCTATGTTTTAGGCCTATTAGCCTTCCACGAGAGGGAGTAAAGATAAATAATTTTTGCTTTCTACTCTCAATCTAAATGATGTCTTTCTTAAACAGGAAACCAACAGGTAACAGACTTGCAACATGGACTGTTGGCCTATGTCATAACAATGATTCAATGCAGGGTTTGCTGTTTACATCCATAGGTGGAAAGTAAGTAAGTACAGTAATCATAAGTAGGACTGATGTAATAGTAGAAGTGTGTGTATTACATTGCAGCTGGTTAGCCAATACAAGAAAAACATGATTTAATCCTATATTGAAGCCCTATAAATCACAGATAAATTTTGTGGATATGCTTGTCTGAAAGGTTTTTTAAAAATTAGTGCTTTTGATTCTAGTGGTTCGTATTAGGTTGGATATTTTTAAATGGTAAATTCCCTTGAGCAATACATAGTGTCGTAGACCTTGGCTCCTGACTAGAGGACTGGTTGTAATAATGTAATGGTAATGAGTGAGTCTGCATTTAAAATCTGTGAGCCCACAGTTAAAAATGATGGTTTCTGTAAAGAGCAGGAAATGCCCAAACCTCTTGCCTATGGCAGTGGTCCAGAAAGTGTCTCATGTTGCCAAGTATTAAATCTAATTTTTATATTTCCTTAATTCCTCTGAAGATAGTTTGACTGGTAGGCACCTCATTTGTCAGATGTACATTTTATTCATGAACACGTGATGAATTGTTAATGGTTTGTATTAATCAGATAATCAGAAATAAAATTTTAATTTTCCCCCAAATTTTAATAATGATTCCTGCTGCTGAGGGCTTGGTTAAGTGTGTTATGGGATTAAAGTGAAATCTAAAAGTGGACATGGGCAAAATTCAAATACTTCAAAGAACTTTATTCCTTTTTAAAGTGTAATATATAGCTTAAAGTTAAGATTTAAAAGTGAATGGATTTTGTGCTACCCCCAGGAAGCATAATTTCCTATCACTTAATCATTTTTTTTTTCATATTTTCAGACCTCATTATCTTTCCTCATTTATTGGATGAAGCTTAATCAGTGGTACATGCAACTTAGTTCCTTCTAGAAATAATGTTTTCTGTTTCTTAAGGATGTGGACATTTATCAAGGCTGTAGAGCAGCAATTCATACATTTCACTGATGATATATAACTGATTTGAAAGGCAAACACAGCAAGGCAGCAGCAGTAACCACTCTCCCAGGGTACTTTCCTTCTTCCCCTAATATGTGGCCTTGCTCTCAGCTTGGGAGACTGGAGGGTGAGACAGGGAGTCATCTGTTTTCAAGTCTTCCCCATTATCTATTGCAGACTCAAAGGACTGCTTCACTGTAGGTGAAATATCTGAAGGCAGTAGTGGAGGTGGGAAGGCAGAGACATGCTGGTGGTTCCACATTTATTATTAACTATCTACATGTCTAACAGACTTTGGATTTGATTTATAGTTTTTGGCACCCACATTATTATTATTACTGTATTAGAAATTCTGTGTGTGGTAGGAGTAGGGAATATACACGTATACATATATACATATATATGTATACCATATATACAATAGCCATGTACAGTAGCCTCTGGTGAGGTCACACCTTGAGTATTGTGTTCAGTTTTGGGCACTTCACAGTATCACAGTATCACCAAGGTTGGAAGAGACCTCAAAGATCATCAAGTCCAACCCATTACCACAGACCTCAAGACTAGACCATGGCACCAAGTGCCACATCCAAAGTCGCCTTGAACACCTCCAGGGACGGTGACTCCACCACCTCCCTGGGCAGCCCATTCCAGCAGTCAATGACTCTCTCAGGGAAGAACTTTCTCCTCACCTCCAGCCTAAACTTCCCCTGGCATAGCTTGAGACTGTGTCCTCTTGTTCTCGTGCTGGTTGCTGATTCACATATGACAAAACCAACCCAAAACAAAACAGTTCATCATCTTGATTTTCCCTATCTGCCATATGCTCCCCCTGTTCCAAGTTGAGGAGTCTATTTAGTTTTTTCCTTTTTTTTTTCTTTCTTTTTTTTCCCTTTTTATCTTTTTCTTTCCCTTTTTCCCTTTGTTCTTTTTTCCTTTTTTCTTTTAAATTTCTTTTTTCCCTTTTTTCTTTTTCTTTTTTCCCTTTTTTTAATTTTTGTTTTTCTTATTTCCTTTTTCTTTTTTTCTTTTTTCTTTTTTTTCTTTTTTTTTCTTTTTCTTTCTTTTTTTTCTTTTTCTTGCTTTTTTCTTTTTATTTCTTCTTCCTTTGTTTTCTTTTTTAATTTCTTTTTCCTTTGTTTTCGTTTTTCTTTTTATTTCTTTTTTCTTTTTATTTTTTCTATTTTCTTCTGTTTTCTTTTTTTTTATTTTTAAATTATTTTCCTTTATTTTCTTTCTTTTTTCTTTTTATTTTTCCTTTTTTTCCTGTTTTCTTTCTTTTTTTAATTTTAAAATTATTTCCCTTTATTTTCTTTTTTCCTTTTTTCTTTTTTCTTTTTATTTGTTTTTTTAAAATTTATTTAATTTTTTCCTTTTTCTTTATTTTTCTTTTTTCTTTTTCTTTTTTCTTTTTTCTTTCTTTTTTCTTTCTTCTTTTTTATTTTTTCCTTTTTCTTATTTTTTTCTTTTTCCTTTGTTTTCTTTTTTCTTTTTGTTTCTTTTAAAATTTTTTCTGTTTTCTTTTTTTAATTTTTCCTTTATTTTCTCTTTTTTCTTTTTTCTTTTTTCTTTTTATTTGTTTTTCCCCTTTTTATTTCTTTTTCTTCTTTTTTCCTTTTTCTTTCTTTTTTTTTCTTTTTTCCTTTTTTCTTTCTTATTTTTTCTTTTTTCGTTTTTTTTCTTTTTATTTATTTTTTCTTTTTTCCCTTTTTCTTTCTTTCCTTTTTCTTTCTTTTTTCTTTCTTTCTTTTTTCTTTCTTTCCTTTTCCTTTCTTTTTTCTTTTTTCTTTTTTTCCTTTTTTCTTTCTTTTTCTTTTTTTTTCTTTATTCCTTTTTTTTTTTAGGAACAATTGTATAGATCTGATTGTTTTGTTATTCTTTGTTGCACCTTTTCTCACACTGTTAGACTGCTTGTGAAATCTCCATTTAGAAACTGCTGGAGATGCAGGTACAGTATAGTCTTCTACAATGTCTCAACAGCATTTTCTGTTTGTTTGGTTTTTTTTTTTTAATTTACTTACATTTTTTACATTTTTAAATTTACTTACATTTAATTTACATTTATTTGTTTTGACCACTGCAGAGAACTGGTGATATTTTCAAAGAATTATCCCTCAGGTTTTCTCCAGATCACTTATGAGAAATTCGAGCAGGACAACATCTAGGACAGAGACCCCTGTGGGTTTCCAGCAGGTTTCACCACAGTGAATAGTACAGTTCTTTCATTAGAGAATTCCTCACAAATTCATAAGGGAGCACAAGCCTCTGCTTGTTTTGTACTGTGTTTAATCTGCTCCTGCAATATCATTAAACAGTCCTCTTGCCACCTGCAAGCCTTTGCCCTTTCAGTTGTTCCTTTTATTTTCTTCTTAGCATCCTGCTTAATTTATATGCAGCTCCCTGCTTTGAAATTAACCATTAGCATAGAGAATGTTTTCAGCTTTTTTACTCAAAGTTGTTCATTTCAAGTATATTGTAGTCACTGTTCAGCCAAATAATATCCATTCTTAGGGTAAAATCAGGATCTGTTTTTTCTTTTGTGAGTCATCTTATTAACTCTACCAAGAGTGAATTATTACAGATGTCTGGAAATTTAATTACTAGTCAGTCTGTCATGACAGTAGTCCACACACCAGAAAAAAAAAAAAGAAAAAAAAAAAAGGAAGGAAGAAAGAAAACAACTAAGTTTGTTGTGTGTGTTTAAATTCTTCCCTCTCCAAGCAACGAGTTGCATCTGTAGTGCATGGAGCTTTTTCTCAGAATACAAGCCTAGATTTCATGGCAATAACCCTTCCAGCTCTGCAGTGTTGGTGATGGCACTTAAAGTGAATTAATTATCTTTCAATTATACCTAACCACTGAGATGATGAAGCAGATTCTGGTCCATCTGAAGCAATTCTGATATCCTAAGGGAGTGAGTAAACACAACAACACACGCATTAGTCTTCCTAAGTAAAAAGATGTTTTCATTCTTTTCTAGATTCTGAAGCTTGTGGAGATGGGAAGATAATATCCAACATGAGCATAAACCTGTTAATATACAATAGGCATTATCATCTGTTCTATTCCATATGTGGTGACATTACATTATTAGAGATCCAAAACTTTTATAACACAAGTCCTCCTTTACTAACCTATACATCAGAGACATGCCAAAGAGGATGCTTTCATTCCTTTCAGATACATTTGGCACATTAATGCTGTTAACATCACAGTATCACAGTATCACCAAGGTTGGAAGAGACCTCAAAGATCATCAAGTCTAACCCATTACCACAGACCTCAAGACTAGACCATGGCACCAAGTGCCACGTCCAAACCCCCCTTGAACACCTCCAGGGACGGCGACTCCACTACCTCCCTGGGCAGCCCATTCCAGTAGCCAATGACTCTCTCAGTGAAGAACTTTCTCCTCACCTACAGCCTAAACTTCCCCTGGTGCAACTTGAGACTTGTTCTGGTGCTGGTTGCCTGAGAGAAGAAAGCAACCTCCTCCTGGCTACAACCACCCTTCAGGTAGTTGTAGACAGCAATAAGGTCTCCCCTGAGCCTTCTCTATGATTCTATGATTCTAAATGTCCAGTCATCTTCCCTGATGTGGATATACCTTAAAAGTTTTCCTGGCATTCTATGACATCTCTTAAAGCCCTGCAACCTTTCCAACATTTTTTTCCACCATAAATAACAGGAACAACAGTGACAATTAAAACCCCACCTGTCCCCTACACCTGTAACTGCTTCACTCACAAGCCTCTAGAGAGCCATTCCCATAATTTTCCTTCCCAGTTAACTGATGAGGATTTTGTACAATCTTATATTCAAAGAATGGTAAGGTTGGAAGGGACCTCAAGGCTCATCTAGTTCCAACTCCCTGCCATAGGCAGAGACACCTCCCACTAGTACAGGTCACTCAAGGCCTCATCCAATCTGGCCTTGAACACCTCCAGGGAGGGAGCAGCCACAACCTCCCTGGGCAACCTGTGCCAGTGTCTCACCACCCTCACTGTAAAGAACTTCCTCCTAACATCCAGTCTAAATCTTCCCTCCGCCAATTCAAACCCATTGCCCCTTGTCCTGTCATTGCAAGATCTTGTCAATAGTCCCTCCCCAGCCTTCCTGTAGGTCCCCTTCAGATACTGGAAGGCTACTCTAAGGTCTCCTGGAAGCCTTCTCTTCTCCAGGCTGCAGAGCCCCAACTCCCTCAGCCTGTCCTCATAGCAGAGCTGCTGCAGCCCTCTGATCATCTTTGTGTCCCTCCTCTGGCCCCGCTCCAACAGTTCCATGTCCTTCCTGTGCTGGGGGCTCCAGAACTGTACACAGTACTCCAGGTGGGGTCTGACAAAGCAATTTGCAATGTAATATAACCTATTCAACCTAATTAACATCTGAAAAGACCATAATCATACCTTCTTTTACTTTTCTTGATTTAGACCTCTGATGGAGATGTCTATCTTACCCTAGTTGTGGAACAGTGTGGTTGGTCCATATAGTAGTCATGGGAAGTGATTTCCTGAAGTGTTAGGCATTTGCAGCTCTCAGTGAGTGCTAGCTAGCAAATTTTCTGAACATCAAAGGGGTATCTCCAGACACAGCCACTCCAGTTCTAAGTCAAACATGAGACACAATTTCTCTCCTTCTCCTACCAGCTCCAACTTCTCCAGCCATGGACTCGCTTCCATAGCAGAATTAACATTCCAGTTTCCTCTACCCATCAGAGCAGTACAAAAGCAAAGATGTATTATTGCCTCTACAGTACTTCTATTCTTCTATGACCAAGATACCTTTTAATTCATTCAATTCATCCCTCTCTATATTGGATAACAGACCAAATAGGATGTTTTTATTATTTACAAGAAGGAAGGATATATATGTGCATCCACTTTGTGTGTGTGTGTATACTGATAGCTATTTGCTCTGTGCAGCTTTTTCCTGCTCTGAACTATTCTAGCTCACCAGCATTCCTCTAAGCTTGCTGTTGTAAATTGAGTACTTTCAAGTCCTGTGTGAGCCAGTTGGACTTGTGGTCCTCTACTTTCATTGCTCTGTTGGCACTAGCACCAACACTGCTTAGCATTGCTCAGCTCTATGGAATGCAGCACCTTACTGCACCCTTGCAGAAGCTCACAGCTGTTGGCACTAGCATCAACATTGCTTAGCACTGCTCAGCTCTATGGAATGCAGCACCTTACTGCACCCTTGCAGAAGCTCACAGCTGTTGGCACTAGCACCAACACTGCTTAGCATTGCTCAACTCTATGGAATGCAGCACCTTACTGCACCCTTGCAGAAGCTCACAGCTGTTGGCACTAGCACCAACACTGCTTAGCATTGCTCAGTTCTATGGAATGCAGCACCTTACTGCACCCTTGCAGAAGCTCACAGCTGTTGGCACTAGCACCAACATTGCTTAGCATTGCTCAGCTCTATGGAATGCAGCACCTTACTGCACCCTTGCAGAAGCTCACAGCTGTTGGCACTAGCACCAACATTGCTTAGCACTGCTCAGTTCTATGGAATGCAGCACCTTACTGCACCCTTGCAGAAGCTCACAGCTGTTGGCACTAGCACCAACATTGCTTAGCATTGCTCAACTTCATGAAATGCAGCACCTTACTGCACCCTTGCAGAAGCTCACAGCTGTTGGCACTAGCACCAACATTGCTTAGCATTGCTCAGCTTCATGAAATGCAGCACCTTACTGCACCCTTGCAGAAGCTCACAGCTTCCCTCTGGGTTGTCTTACACAGGTTTTTGGTTGCTAGGGTCCACATGTACACTTTTCAGAGGTTCCACTTTTCACACAACTGTCACCAAAAAGGGAGAACCAATCCAGTCCAGTCCCTGAGCTTATCACAGTGATCAGCAGGTCTTGTGTTGTAAACCTGGTGTTTCTGATCTGTACTACAGCCCACATCTGTTATGCATTTGAGCACTTTTATCTCAGCATTTCTAGTTGGGAAGCTCAAGAACTCACAGGGCAACCATAAGTCATATTAGACAGCATAAGAACACATGTATAGAAAAGACTTTGCCGGGGGAGTGGGAAAGGGAGAATAGAATGGGTCTTATGTATGTTTATATTTCTTTCAGAGTTACTCTACCCATCATGGACATTATAAGCAAATAGTAATAAATGTATTGCATCCATACTGGAACTGAAAACCTGCATATCTCAGACCTTGCTGATGTCTGCGTTCTGACTGCTCACTTCTCCACTGAACCCAGATTTTAGGCTCTTGGGAAACAAGGTTGGAATGAGAAGGGCACAGTTACCATATATTGAAAACATCTTTCTTATGAAAACTGTGCTTGCTTTGTAGCCATCCAGTGACATCTGTGGTTCACCTGTTCTTCTGGGTTATTTCTTTCTAGAAAATATAATAGCTGTGAGCATTATTCTCAAAGAGAAATCTAATTTGTAAATTACCCTTTCTTCCTGTGGCTTAGCCTGCAGTTACTGGTCCAACAGGACTCTGTCGAAGGAGATAGAAGTGCTGAACACACAATGTACTACAAATATTTTATTCTCCTCTAGAGATTCATAACTCACATTCTTGACTATGGAGCTGCAGAGTCAGGTTAGGTTTCCAGGAGCTGGAATCTTAGTCTAGAACACAGGAGCAATGTTTCTTTGTGGCTGACTATTTTAAATGTTATTTTGATTTGTTTGGTGTGTGTGTGTGTGTGTCCCCAAAGATTTTAAGACACTATTTTACACTGCTGGCATTTCAGAAATCCTTAAGTCCCATTCAGAAATCTGATTTTCCTTCTCCATGAAGAAATCAGATTGATTCTAGAAGTGCTGAATGCATGGAAACCAGACACTGTGTGATGCACTCTGCTGTAGGGCGACCACCTCAAGAGGCAGAGGATCTACATGTGGCCATCACCTTTTTCATCTACAACTCAAGACTCTGGGACCAGTCTGCTTCAGATGCACTAACTATGCCTAGCAACCAGTAGATTATGAGATGTGCCTTCTTTGCTACTGCACTGAGAAGCCTGGGGAGAGTAATTTCCTGCATACCCATCTTTGAGGGGATTAATGCTGCAGAAGTACCTGGTGTTTGGTCCATGTGAAGATCATTCTGTCTTGTGTGTACCATAGGAAATAGTCCAGTCCATTGAGTAGATACTATACAGAGCTAACACACCATTTGGTATAGGTCTTAGGCCAAACAAAGGACAAGAAGTCACATGAATTTCCATGACAAAGTGGATGCAGTGTTTTTAAAGTATGAAAGTAATGGGGAGGAAAAGTAGTAATATGCTACTGTTTATACCTTACAGTTTATCTATTTGTAAGTTAATTATGTCACTGTTGATTTGGGGTTTGGTTTTGTCTTTGTTTGGCTGGCTGGTTGGTTTGTTTGCTTTTTTCAGTGGATTAAAAAAATGGTTCAGATAATTTCCATGTGAAATCTGAAGACTTCTATTTGCAATTTGGAAACCATTTAGAAGAGTTCTGTTTGTTTTCTGATACACATTATTTCGTGAGGGCAGGGTTTTGTTTTTTTGGTTGGTTGTTTTGGTTTTTTTCCCCCTGGTAGTTATGTTCTACTATTCAGAATAATAGCAACACAGAATATTAATTATCTTTTTCTTCCAAAGCAAATTAAGACTGATTTACAGCTGCTGATGGCTTTCCCTACTGCCAAAGTCAAACTAAACTCAAGGTGAAAAAATAGCAGGAAGAACTGTTTGTTTAGGATAAACAGATTCTTTTTTTTTTTCTATCTGAAAATACAGCCGGTGTTCTGGCTGATGGCCACGGGGGCACTGCTGCTGGCAATGAGTGAATGCACCCATCTGAAGCCGAGCCTACCACCTGCCGAGATACCTACAGCTCCTGCGGTAGCACTCGTTGCTCTGCCCCGTGTGAACCCAGCCACACTGCCCTCCTCCTGGGAGAGCTCAAATTAAAGTGTGCACATGCTGGTTGGTATGTGTACTGGGGTTTGTAACAGCTGAGTTCGAAGGCAAAGTAAAAATATGTATTTCAAAAAAGAAATAAAAAAATCCAGGCTCAACATTTCTTTAAAGCCGAGTATCAGGTATGAACCACTGCTGCTTAGCTTTTGCTTCATCGTGTCTGATCTTGGCAAACAAATCCAACAGCAGAAAGTAGATTGACTCTCTGTTTAATCTGACCATACATAACAATATGCCTGGGTGAAAAAGGCAACCTGAGATTATGAGATTTACACAGTTTTAAAGAGAGTGAGATTTTAAGTGAAGCTCGACAAATAGCAGTCCGTGGTACTGTTGGCATTTTACTGTTTTGACAGATGTTTCATTTTTGTGAAGAGTTAAATAATCTTAGAAAGACATTTTGGTCCTGCTTCCCTCCCCCCCCCCCCC
>VWZE01003933.1:117966-128103 GCA_013396675.1 Eubucco bourcierii
CCCCCCCTCCCATATGTGCACTTAAAACAGAACCAAATTTCAGATTTGCATATTTTCTTTAAATGAATTCTGCTAGGAAGTAAAAGAAGTGAAACTGTACCATTGTTAAAGCTTTTCACAAAATATTTTAATAAGGATGTAACAGATTCCACATAAGCAATTTTTAAACTAAAAGGAGCTGACTCACTGTCCAGTGAAGTAAATTAGGGTTTGTTTTGTTTGGGTTTTTTCCCTTTCATTTCAATGGGCTTTGAATCAGGCAACTTGGAAATAATAAATGTATACATTCATTTAACAGTACCTTAAATTTTGGTGAAAGAAATATACAAAGTAGTACCTTGCTTTTTGCTGCTGAGAAAACTTGAAGGGTATAATTTCNTTTTGCTCCTAAAAAAACTGAAAGGGTAAAATTTCAAAAAAAAAAAAAAAAACCAAACCCTGTACTAAGTCCACCACTGCAAATGCTGGATGCCTTAATTGTCAGCTTCACACTGTACTTAAGCACCATAGCCACCAGCACAATGCTATGGGTATGCTGCTACTACAGATTTTCTCAAACCTCTTGATTTAGGTTGCCAGTAGTTATAATTAGTACAACCACAGTATTGTGCTGGAGAAGTGATTTGTCACAGCTACTGGAACACCTGCCACTGTGTGACGCTGCTAACAGGGGTGGTAGAAAGCAAAAAAAACCCCCAACAACCTCAAACCTAAAAACATAGCTGCTTATTTCAGCATGATCTGTACCAGTTCTTACATTTAAGGAAAGGAAGGAGCAGGGGTAGAAGGTTTTGTTTAATCAGCTGTCATTTATCAAACGAGAAAGCTTTATTCATCTGTATGAAAATTGTTCTGTCATAAGAGGGGAGGAGAGAGAATTCAGGAGAGAGGATTTTCATGGGGGAGACAATGCAGATGGAAGAGTTAGAGAAAGTGACAATCTTTTTATCTGAAAAAGAGCCTTTTTGAGCATCTCCCATTTTAAATGCAACCTCGCAATTAGCCACCACAGACATAAGTACACAGTATAAATTTCTTCAGAGGAACGCGTTCACAACACAGTGACAAGAAACAAATTTTAAAAAGAAAAAATCAAACAAAAGACATTTGGCACACACAAAAACCAAGAATTCCTAGAAATTAAACATTAAGCTGTGGGTCAGTATATTACATCATCAACATATGAAACCCATTTTATTTTTTTTTTAGTGCAACAGAAGAAGATGGAGCTAGGGTAATAGCTATTCTCAAACAGCTACTTTTTTTTCCCCTTTTTTTTAATTTTTTTTTTTTTTTGTCAAGTATTTATTTCAGAGCCTGATGAAGATTTTGAAGCAAATCTCTCTTTTTCCATGTAGGCTAAAGTGACTTTGTGGCCACACTGGTCATTCAAAACTGTCTCATCTCCCTTTCACAGCTGATGGAGCCTGCACAAGACAATAGCTTCACAGCCCAGTGCTCCCTTTAAACTTTACTATTAGCACACTGTATTGTATGTATGGACACATTCGAACACTTCCCAGCTCATTGCTCCCCCTGACTCCCAGCTCAGTGCTCTGCTCACCATGAGTCATGGGACTGTTTATCTCCCATTATCAGCAACCTACTGTGCAGCTCAGAAGCACACCAATAATCAGATTTTTTTCCCAAAGACCTTGTGTCTTCTGCTTCTCCTGAACACAGCGCAGAGAGCCAGACCCCAGAGAGGTGAAAACTGTCTGCAAAGCAAAAGACAGCTCCATGACCATGCTTCTTCTTTGGGCCTTTTTGCTCTCCTCTTTTATTCCTGGGAGGTGGGTGGAGGTGGGGCAGAGTGAGGCTATTTGTGCCTTCCTGGAGGAGACCAAGGTATGTATGTGCTGGGGAGGACTTTCTCCAGCGCTTCTACTCTCTGAAGGAAGAGTATGTACTGACAAATACTGAGCAGGGGTGCTTTCAGCCTAGGTGAGTCTGAGCCTCAGTGTTGGGGCTTGACTGAGGCAGGCTTGACTCTGTAGCCCACTGGGTCCTACCAACTAAGGTGACAGGGCAACCTGTACGAAAGGTGAGGAGAGAGTTGCTGTGGGACCTGTACAGCTACTTGCCAGACACAGAGAGGTTGGCAGACCCTGGCTGTCAGACCCTAAATTGACCCACAAATGCAATGATTTGTCAAGTAGGGGTCAAAGCATCGGCAAACACACCAACTCTCAAGGGAGGCGGAGGGTGGAGGGGATGGGGCAGCACACCAAGGATGTGGGGTTTTCTTCTCTCCTTCTTGTGCCAAACACTGCTGTTGGTGAGCATGACCAAAGTCCCCTCCCTCCCAGCTTCCCCATGCCACAGCCCTGGTCTCGCTCACCCTCCTGCTGTGGTGCAGTAAGGGAGTGGAGAAGCAGGAATGCTTCCTCAGAGAGTGGTAATCCTGGACGTGCAAGTGCCATTCCTGTACATGCTCCCCGACTCCAAGTTGTCTGGGGCAAAGTCCTCCACGCTGTATGCCCTGCTTTTGAGGGCGGTGGCATAGTAGTCAATGGGTTCCTCTGCAGCATTGTCCATCCAACTGAGGCAGAGCAGCCGCTGAAAGGACCGCTTGAAGTTGTCCGAGAGAAAGCCATAGAGGATGGGGTTGGCACAGCTGTTGGCATAACCCAAGATGACAGAGAGCTGGCTGATGGTGGCATCATCCTGCTCTACGAAGACATTGACCAGCTGCACAATGTAGAAGGGCATCCAGCAGATGACAAAGACCATCACCACCATCATGACCATGAGGGTGATCTTGCGCTCTGAGCGTTTGCGTTGCTGCCAGCCAGCCTTCAGGGCCACCATGCGCATCTTGGCAATGATGAGGATGTAGCAGAGGCAGATGGCCACCACAGGCAGCAAGAAGCCCATCAGAAAGGTGTAGACCACAAAGACCACCATCCACCTCTGAGTGGGTTCTGGCATGAGCATGTTACAAGCCACTGTTCCATCACTGTTGGCTGCTGTATTGGAGAAGATGATGATGGGCAGAATGATGAGGATGGAAAGCACCCAGACACCCAGATTGACCATCTTAGCCACAGTGGGCCGGCGGTACCTAGCTGCCTTGATGGGATGCACCACAGCAATGTAGCGGTCCACACTGAGCACAGTCAGGCAGTAGATGCTGGTGAACATATTGATGGCATCCACACTGAGCACCAGGCGGCAGAGCAGTGAGCCAAAGGGCCAGTGGTGCAGCAGAGTGGAGGTGACCAGAAAGGGGACGCTGAGCATCAGTAGCTCGTCTGCAATGGCCAGGTTGAGGATGTAGATGTTGGTTGCCGTCTTCATCTTGGCATAGCGCAGGATCACGTAGATGACCATGGAGTTGCCGCACAGCCCCACTAGGCATACCACGGAGTAGATGAATGAGATGAGGATGGCGCTGCCTTGAGATTCACTCAGGGTGCTGTTTGGGGCACCGGAGGAGTTCCTGCCGCCCGAGTCCATGCCCCCCGCCGCCGCCTCTTCCGAGGCGCTGCTAGTTCTGCCACCACCGCTGTCACCGCCGCTACCGTCGCTGCCTGCACCGCCCGGAAGCCTGGTGCAGGTGCCATTGGGGAGCATCCTCTGCTCGGACCTCCCCCTCCCTGGCTCAGAGCGGCAGGAGGCTGCCACTGCCCGGGCTCGGCATCCCGGCCGGGCTCCCGGCGCGGCGGCTCCGCGGCGCAGGCATGGGGCAGGAGGCGGCTGCCGGAGCCTCTCGCTCCGAGTGCAGCAATCGCTGCTCGTCGGCTGGGAATGATTAATAGGCAGCGGCGCGTCACCAGCTACGAAAAGGAGGAGGGAAAGAGAAAGACAAAAAAAAANTCTCCTCCCTCCCTCCTTCCCTCCCTCCTGGTGTTCGCAGCTCCGGCAGCTCCGGAGCTGCTGGCCGGCAGCCCGCCCTTGTCCCCACTGCCCTCCCCATTCCGCAATACCCTCTCTGCCTCACACTTCTCTCCACTCGGGTACCGTTTCCCGCACCCCGCGCTGTCGCCTCACCCCGAACTGGTCCCGACCAGCTAGCATCCTCTCCTTCCTCTCGGTTCTGCACTAATCAACTCCATGGTGCCTGGGTCTGGGCCAGGGTCATCCCAGGCAAAGGGACCATCCTTTCTCCTCTAGAAAAAAAAAGCCTGGATCACGATTAGATGGCCAGGGTTACCTGGGCAGGTGTGCGCCGTACCTACACTGCTGCTGTTACTGCACCATGGGAATTGCCCACCCCACGGTGCTGGTACCTGGTGTGGCTCTGACTGCAACAGACCACGTTACTTTCAACCCTAAGTGCACAGCAGTACCTGAAAATGCCATTCCTCCTACTACCACAGCTCCATGCCTCCTACTTTGTCCTGTCACACCACCAGCCTCAGTCAGCATGCATAATGTGCTGGTTTGAGGCTAATTAGAATATTTTAATAGAAAAATTACACTATAGGCTGTGAAAGGAAAACATCATTATGTCTACTTCACTCATATGCTTGCTAAGAAATTGTTTGGGAACAATAACAAAAACATTAGATAAGTCAGTCTCTCTCTGTTGCAGGAGCTGCTGGGGCAATCTAGCAGTTTCTGGGCTCTGACTCCTCTGCTGATTNGCTCTGTCCTGAAACATCTTTCCTGTCCCATTCTGACACCCCAGCACACATTCTGGCTCTGTCCATGGCACACCAAATAGTGCAGGCACACAATAGCTCGCCATCACTACACCACAGTGGTGCCAAGACCATCTTAGCTGTCCTGCTATGCAGACAGAGCAACCACTTACTCTTCTGTTGCTCGTGTACTGCTTCCACTCACAGAATCCCTTCAAACTCAACCATCATACGCTGCATCAGCAGTGCAGCAACCCCCTTTCTTAAAATTGTACTTGAAACACACACATATCCTTAGGAGAGTTGTATCCACACAGAGTAAGGCTATACACCCTCCTTAATGCTATGCAGTGACACAAACCGTTGACTCTGCCTCATACACTGCTTCTATACATACATAGTTATCACTACATAAATGACTTATGCTACACTTGTACATCCAGAAACTGCTTCCCCACACTGACCCACACCATGCTATTTTGTACATACCCCCAATCCTAGACAAATACAGTCGGATACACTAATAACTGCTCATATTGTCACCTCTAGACAGCCACAACTGCTTTACATTCCTCATCTGCAACACCAGTTTAAACATACATGAGTACCAGAAGATAGTCCTAATACTGTGCCTCTAAACTTCGACAAGCAAAGTTTTTTGTTTTATTTTCTTTAAAATGTATGACTTTCACATAAACTTCTGGCACTATGTCTCTTCTCTGTAGATGTCATTGTGTACAGTCTGTCTTTACATATACATAACCAGGTAACCGTTTCCATATACCACCACCACTTGCTCACTCTTTATTAACCAGATGTGGTCGCTCACTAAATACACACAACTCCATGCTTACTCGCTCCATATACACTCCCTTAGCATAGGCATACATACAAAATACTCAGCAATTGCTTATTTTGTTTGCTGTAGCCACTCATATACGCAAGTGAACTAGACCTGTATGGACAACAAACTGCTTCTTCACATAAGCAGTCGCTTATGAGCACCACCTACTTTTGTCAGGAACAGCAGGTCCCCATCCACATCAGATAAATACCACAGTGCATACGCTGCTATACGCTCCCCACACCACTGCTACACTCAGCATCACACATATACCACAGTGTATATGCTGCTGTATGCTCCCCACACCACTGCTACGCTCAGCATCACACATATACCACAGTGTATATGCTGCTGTATGCTCCCCACACCACTGCTACGCTCAGCATCACACATGCATCCTTACAACCTACTCATTTACTTTTTACCGTGCATACCCATCACTCCTACACTTCACACATTTTGTTATCACTGCCTGCCCACCATCACAGTTATGCATATTATGACTGCCTACCACTTTAATATGCAGATACACACAGCATTGCCATCAATTAGTTACAATCCATCAGCAACAATTGATTCTCTTTAGCACCACATATATATCCTCATAATCTTTATCATGACCAACAGCTTTTCCAATACATATATGTAACCTCTCTGATTGATTTTCCTCATATCAGTCATCCACCTCCTACACTTAATATATTTAATGATGTATTAAAATAATCCTATTTAACTTTTAGTAATTGCACACAGATTTTATCTCAATGATACTTTGTGACCTTTGAGGAATATATATATGTTGAAGTGCAGAAATGTGTTTATTGAGCAGCCTTTGGAAATGATCTTACTGTTCTTAGGACCTGGCACCTTTTAGACATAGGCAAGTCTATGGGGACAAATGGCATAGACCCAAGGGAACTGAGAGGTGATGATGGAAGTGGTCACCAAGCCACCTTCCAGAATTTACCAGCAGTCCTGTCTAACTGGGGAGGTAGAAGCTGACTGGAGATCGGCAAATGTGACACCTATCTACAATATGAACTGGAGGAGGATTCAGTAAACTACAGACCTGTCAGTTTGACCTTGGTGCCAGGGAAAGTCATGGGGCAGATCATCTTGAGTGCCATTATTCAGCACATGAAGAGCAACCAGATCATCAGGCCCAGGCAGCATGGGTTCATGAAAGACATCTTCCGCTTGATGTACTTTATCTCCTATGACAAAGTGACCCACATATTGGATGAGGGAAAGGCTGTGGATGTTGTTTAACTGGACTTTAGTAACGCATTTGACACTGTCTGCCACAGCATCCTCCTGAAGAAACTGACTCTCATGGCTTTGATGGGTGGGCACTTTGCTTTCCAAAAAAGTAGGTGGATGGCTGGGCCCAAAGGCTTGTAGTTAATGGAGTTAAATCCACTTGGTTGCTGGTCACAAGTGGTGTCTCCCAGGACCCAGGTTTGGGGTCAGTTCTCTTTAATGTCTTTTATCAATGAGCTGGACGAGGGACTTGAGTAATCCCTCAGTAAGTTTGTAGATGACACTAAATTGGCAGGGAGTGTTAGTCTGCTTGAGGGTAGGAAGTCTCTGCAGAAGAACCTGGGCAGAATGGATCAGTGAACCAAGGCAAACAGTATGAGACTCAACAAGGCCAAGTGCTGAGTCCTGCACTTGGGTCACAACAACCATGTGCAACGCTTGGGACAGAATGGCTGGAAATCCGCCAGTAGAGAAAGACCTGGGGATGCTGCTTGACAACCAACTGAATATGAACCAGCAGTGTGCCCACATGGCCTAGAAGGCCAACAGCATCCTGACCTGTATCAGAAACAACATGACAAAGGAGGTTGCACCTTGAGTGCTGTGTTCAGTTTTAGGTGACTCACCACAAGACATTGAGGTCCTGCAGTGCATTCAGGAAAGGACAATGAAGCTGCTGAAAGGTCTGGAGAATAGATCTTATGAGGAGTGGCCGAAAGAACGGGGCTTGCTTTGTCTAGAGAAAAAGGAGGCTAAGGGAGATCTTCTTACTATGAGCAAGTTTGAAGATGAGAGGTATTGGTCCCAGGTTGCTCCGGGA
Source organism: Eubucco bourcierii (assembly GCA_013396675.1). Taxonomy (NCBI): domain Eukaryota; kingdom Metazoa; phylum Chordata; class Aves; order Piciformes; family Ramphastidae; genus Eubucco; species Eubucco bourcierii. The sequence goes on from VWZE01003933.1 coordinate 125,477, forward strand.
GAAGTTTAGACTGAATAATAGAAGAAACTTCTTCACTAAAAGGGTTATCAAACACTGGAATATATTCCTCAGGGAGGTGTTTAAGAGGTGAATAGATGTGCTGCTAAGGAACATGTTTTAACACCAGATATAGTAGAGTTAGATAATGGTTGGACTTGATGATTTTAAAGGTATTTTTAAAAAAAAATTTAAAGCTACAATTCTATGACTATTGCTGCATGTGTTTTAGTTAGATGTTATAGAATTATACTGAGAAATTCTAGCTACTGAACTTTACCAACACTCAGTTACCCATTGCTTGTGATTAAAAAAACATATATTCATAGAATCATAGAATGGTAAAGTTGGAAGGGACCTCAAAATCATCTAGTTCCACCCCCCTGCCATAGGCAAGGACACCTCCCACTAGTACAGGTTACTCAAGGCCTCATCCAACCTGGCCTTGAACACCTCCAGGGAGGGAGCAGCCACAACCTCCCTGGGCAACCTGTGCCAGAGTCTCACCACCTTCACTGCAAAGAACTTCCTCCTAACATCTAGTTTGAATCTTCTCTCTTCCAGTTTAAACTCTTTGTCTCTTGTCCTGTCATTGCCAGACCTTGTAAATAATCCCTCTCCAGGCCCTGTAGCCCTCCTGTAGGCCCCCTTTAGATACTCGAGAGGCTGCTACAATGTCTCTTCTCCAGGCTGAGGAGCCCCAACTCTTGTAGCCTGTCCTCATAGCAGAGCTGCTCCATGCCTCTGATCATCTTTGTGGCCTCCTCTGGACCTCCTCCAACAGTTCCATGTCCTTCCTGTGCTGGGTGCTCCAGAACTGCACACCGTACTCCAGATGAGGTCTGACGAGAGCAGAGTAAAGGGAGAATCCCCTCCCTTGCCCTGCTGGCCACACTGCTCTTGATGCAGCCCAGAAAGTGGTTGCTGCCTGGGCTGTGCCTGCACATTGCCAGCTCATGCTGAGCTTTTCATCAACTAGCACTTGAGGATATCACACGAATGTCTCTCAGAAAATTAATCTCTACATTTGTACTTTTAGATGTTGTATATTCTGATGTGCTAACATCACAGCTTCCAGTATACAAGTGAAAAAAAATATTTAAGTACAACATGCAAAGTCTTTACTTGCAGTGTGCTGTGTAGCACTGCTGGAATGTCTACAATTATGCAAATCTAGCTGGAGAATAATTTTCCTTAAAATGTATATTCTGGGAGAAGATGAATCAGCTTTCTGTCACTGGTATGAGAAGGAGACTAAGTCAATAGCTGAAAACCCATCAGCAAGAACATCTGGTTGATTGCAACACTTTTAGCCTCTTTGAAAACCTGTTGTTCAGATATAATCCATTTCTCCTTTACGTGAGCATTTGTTTTCAGGGGTATTTAATTATGAAACATTGATTGAGGGGTTTCCTTCTTTCACATTGTTATAAATTGGCATTTAACAACGTGAATGCTTTTAGATTACTTTTAATGAACACGGGAACAAGAGGAATTGGTTTTGAAACTATTAATAGTAGCATCACCACCACAACATTTCAGTTCTTGTCTGCATTGCTCTCCGTTGCATTTGCATGCATATAAGCACACAGTCACTTATGGAGGTATTTTAGACATTTTATTTAGAGTTTAGCCCATTTTAATGAATTGCTTTGCAATGCTAGCATTCGGCCATGCACTGCACCTGAAAGAGTCAGCCAAAGCTCTTTAGTTGAAATAGATCTGGTCTTAGTGTTTCTTACTGCAGTGACTCAAAATGTAACTGTACCTGTAACTCTTGACAAGGTACTAACCTCATTAGGCATCACACACGTTCCTGCTTGATGTGTATGCCCAGAAAAAAAACCCCAAAAATCCAGGCATAATTATAATGAAATTGCATGTACTATATGTCTTCTTTAGAAGACTTGGTGGTTTCTGTGTCTTCATTCATTGAGGTTTCCTTCAGGCACAGAAAATTACATTCACAATAAGGAATGATAATTACATTCACAATAAAGAATGATAATTGTTTTCCAAACAGGAATTGTTTGAATGCCTGTGTAATCAGGCCAGTTTTTCTAACACACTTTGTATGTGTGAATTTACTGAGAAATTCTAGCTATTGATCTTTACCAACACTCAGTTACCCATTGGTTGTGATTAAAAAACATACATTCATAGAATCATAGGATCATAGAATGGTAAGGTTGGAAGTGACCTCAAGGATCATCTAGTTCCAATCCCCTGCCATAGGCAGAGACACCTTCCACTAGTACAGGTTACTCAAGGCCTCCTCCAGCCTGGCCTTGAACACCTCCAGAAAGGGAAAATCCACAACCTCCCTGGGCACAACCTCCCTGGGCACCTGTGTCAGTGTCTTACCGCCCTCACTGCTAACAACTTCCTCCTAACATCCAGTTTCAATCTCCCCTCTGCCATTGTAAACCCATTGCCCCTTGTCCTGGTATTGCAAGACCTTGTCAATAGCCCCTCCCCAGCCTTCCTATAGGCCCCCTTCAGATACTGGAAGGCTACTCTAAGGTTTCCTTGAAGCCTTCTCTTCTCCAGGCTGCAGAGCCCCAACTCCCTCAGCCTGTCCTCATAGGAGAGCTGCTGTAGCCCTCTGAGCATCTTCGTGGCCCTTCTTG
>VWZE01003933.1:128587-138788 GCA_013396675.1 Eubucco bourcierii
ATATTATATATATATTATTATATATATAATATAATCAGATATAATACCATTGTAAATGCCTACGCTGGCTCATTTTAACCTCCTGAAACAATTGAAATAAAAACATCCTTTAAAGCAGAAATTCTGATTTAATGCAAGTCTAATTTGTGAAGATGTTTAGATATTGTATGTTTGTTACAATTCGTTCTTTTACCCAAGGACATTGATGTAAAGAGTAGGCCAGAGGTCTTAGTCCGTGTTTGTAATCAACCCATCACAAAAGGCAGAAGGGCAGCTTGATGTTCTGAACATATCCTTCAAGCTGCCCTAAGACATACGCAGATACTTTTCAATGCTGTGTTATTGTATCAACACCTGTCTCCCCTGGAAGGGTGAAAAAATAATTACCTCCCCCAAACTCTTACTTCTAGGTCATACTGGGATCTCTAGGACTAAGGCTTGCTCATGCCTAGAGTTTGAGTTGGGGTTAGGAGAGACACAAAGCTCATATATTCAGGTGCAGTGGGGATTCACGGGCCAGGGCCAGAGGTGAAGGAAGCTGTACTGTGAGCACTGAACATATTTGTTCCTCTGGGACAGTGCCCCTGCCTAGGCTTATATTTAAGGTCAAGAGAGATGAAGTCAACAGCCCCAACTGAAAGGAGCTGAAAAAGAACTTAAAAGCTGCATAAGGTAGAAGAAGACTCAACAGATGCTATCCCCTAATGTCATTTGCCTCTGGGCCATAGGCTGGGATCTCTGGATATGGTGCAATCTGTGGCTACCCTTACCCAACTCTTGGATTACAGTTAGAAGAGAGGCAAAACCAAGAGCTTGAAGGGAGCTGAATTTTAAGAGAACCTGACAAACAGTGAGGAGAGGACTTCACAACATTTTCTCCTGTGTCCACATTTTCCTCAGGGACATGGCTTTGGTGTCAGCATAAGGTTGCATCTTAGTGTTGGAATTGTGAGGCAAATGATGATTGATCAGCTCCAGCTGATGAAGCACTTCCCACTCTGATATTAGGAGCTCAATCCTTAATTTCTTTCTCACAATTGGATGCTAGCCCAGTCAACTCCATCTGAAGTATTTGAGGCAAGAAAGAAAGCGGCAATTAGAAACAGCCTTCTGATGAATGCTTCTGACATCAAGGAAAGGTTGACCCTCAAAATCTCCCACCTGAAAAACCACTACAAACAACCCACAAGGCAAAAGATACATTTTCTGTCAGTCAAGGTGTATTTTGTGCAGAGTATTCTGAGCCTATAGTAATTTATTAACTATTTCAAATGCAGGAAAATAGATGAACAGCTTTCATCAGTATCTTTCAACTTTTCAGCTTGACAGCGATGTGGTAGCCTGTGAAACTGCTCTGATCTGTATGCTCTGTGAACCTTCAGCAAATTCAGAAGGGTTTTCATAGGCTGTGTCATTTCATGGGGTCCTACCAACTGATTCAGTGAAGTGTTTCCTATTCCAAGTGTAGACACCCTGTGCATCATTCAACCCAAATGTATCATAAATCTTACTGAGAAATTAGTGATTGGATGCTGTATGACAACTGTTTGCAAAATATGGTGTGGTTTGGGTAAGCAGTTGAATTGTAATCTGTCATAGTTTTGTTAAAAATCATCTGGTACCCATTTCAATTGCATGTTTTGGGAAGTTGTGATGGTTTGGGAGTTCCCTGCCCTCCCACACTTTGTAAAATCACCCAGACTAGACTCAGCTGGCTGCAAGTTAAGGACTGAAGCTCTATTTAAAGCTTAGCACAATATACAAGCAGATGTATACACAATAGACATGAATTGTGGCACTTGGTGCCATGGTCTAGTCTTGAGGTCTGTGGTATCGTGTTGGACTTGATGATCTTTGAGGTCTTTTCCAACCTTGGTGATACTGTGATACTGTGAATATTTAGAGAGATATACAAGTTAAAGGTAATACAGAAACACAATCCCCCTCCCAGAAATCAAAGTCCCCAGGAGGGGCTCCCAACCGCCCTTCCACCTTCTCTCCACCCCTATACTTTACCCCAGGGTTTAGCTTACGTACCAGGTGAGTTTGGAGGATCAGCAAGGGGAGTTAGAAGGAAAGTGGTTAGTTAGTTTACTCAGCAGAGAGGAGAAGACACACTGGCTCCCAGAGAGACCNATTTAGAGAGATATACAAGTTAAAGGTAATACAGAAACACAATCCCCCTCCCAGAAATCAAAGTCCCCAGGAGGGGCTCCCAACCGCCCTTCCACCTTCTCTCCACCCCTATACTTTACCCCAGGGTTTAGCTTACGTACCAGGTGAGTTTGGAGGATCAGCAAGGGGAGTTAGAAGGAAAGTGGTTAGTTAGTTTACTCAGCAGAGAGGAGAAGACACACTGGCTCCCAGAGAGACCAAGAGACTCTGTGTTATCTATGTTTGTGTTCTTGTTCTCATACATCTCAGCAAGCCTATGAGTAAAGTAGACATAACCAGTGTTTGCTTTTCACAGCCTATAATCTAATTCTTTTCATTATAATATTCCAATTAGCCTCAAACCAACACAGAAGTCATACATTTTTCATGATCTTCTGACTAAGAGAGAAAATTTTGGACCACTTAAACAACACAGATATCAATGCTATTCTTGCTTTGTGACTGATATCACAGTATGTGCTGTGAGATACTAACTTTTCCTTAGAATCTCTACATATTTTGACATAACTGTGGTGTCTTAGATGCCATGGTTCTGGTTATCAGTTTTAGCAGAATGCCTAAATGTTACATCAGTTTTAGTTATGGTTGAAAATGCACTGCAAATAGACAGATGGAAGTGACTTATTATAATGGCATTCCAAAAAGGCATTTTCTCCTAAAAGGAAAATTTTGTTATTTGAACTTTCCAGTTAATTGAGAAATTAACATCCATTCTATAAAAACAGATGTTTTAAACCATATTCATCAGAGGAAATCAAGCTGTGGCTTACTGAACACATAAATGATTCTTTATCTCTTGATCCAGATGCATTTATTTCAGACCTAGCTGCTGAAAATATTAAAATCAGATAGCTGAGAAAAGCTTCACTACCCTGCAATTCTTCTAACTTCATCACATTTAGCACTACAGTAGTTAATAACTGACACAGAGTAACATTCCTGGCATCAATTATCTTGCAGAGCCACTCACCAAACTGCTCTGTGCCCACTAATTTTTTTTCAGGAGAGCTGAGGGCTGAACACATGTGCTGACACCACACTCCCCAGTTTCTCAAGAGCAAGACCACTGCCCCAGCAAGCAAGGTAAGGCATAGTGGCAGATTCTGATCTCAGACACACTTTTCCAAATCTCATTAATTCTACTGACTTGTAATTAATCAGATTTGTATTGATGTACCACTGGTTAGAACATTCGTTTTTGTGCTGGTTTGAGGCTAATTGGAATATTTTAATAGAGAGAATTACACTATAGGCTGTGAAAGGAAAACAATGGTGATGTCTACTTCACTCATAGGCTTGCTGAGATGTTTAAGAGAAGAAACCAAAATGTTAGATAACTCTGTCTCTCTCTGGGGGCACAGCATCTCGGGTAGTCTAGCAGTTTCTGGCTTCTCTTTGCCGATTAATCTTCACTAACCACTTTTCTTCTAACCCCCCTGGCCGATCCTCCTAATTCACGTTGCACTTAAGGCAAACCTTGGGGTAAGGTATAGGGGTGGGGAGAAGGTGGAAGGATGGTTGGGAGCCCCTCCTGGGGTCTCTGATTTCTGGGAGGGGAGTTGTGTTTCTGTATTACCTTTAACTTGTATATTTCTGTAACTATTCCTGTCTATAGTGTATATCTCTGCTTGTACATTGTGCTGAGCTGTAAACAGAGCTTCAGTCCTTGACTTCCAGCCGGCTGAGTTCTAGTCTGGGTGATTTCACAAAGTGCAGGGGGGCAGGGAACTCCCAAACCATCACAATTTTCAATCCTTGCCCCTCATCAGAAAATGGCTTGGTGTCAGCAACAGCAAGTGCATTTGAAATGCTACTGAGTATGTTTTGACTGAAAACATAGCTGAGTACAAACTGTATTTAGGATATTTCTATCATGCCTGGTCAAAACCTGTGCAGTGGGTTGAGAAATCACCCCCCAAATAAAATTTACTAGACCAGCTCAGACAGCTTGCAGGTAAGATAAACCTGTGTTTTACAGCAAGCTAAATTTACAAGCATAATTACAAAATAGATTTACATGTATTTACACTTATATACAATTAAAAAATAATACAGAAATCCAATCCTTCCCCCCACCCCTAAAAAAAGAAAGTCCAGAAGGGGCCAATGCCACCTTCTTATTTCCCCCCAACCCCAGATAGAAAATCAGCAAGATCTCACATGTCGTCTGCTCAGTCAAGGTTAGTATTCAGTCATGCACAGAGGAGCAGTGAAGGATGTGAAAGGCAGAAGGCAAAGGGAACAAAAAGTGATAAATTTTTTATGAATTGGCTTTTTTATACCAATTAGCAAACTAATGAATGACGTAGACTTTATCATTATTAATCTTTTACATCCAGTGCCTGATCCTTCATTCTATATTCAAAAGAATGTCCAGAAAGTTCTTCTCTCTCATTTATAATTTAGAACCAAAATAAAGTGTTAGCTCTTAAACTGCTACAACCTACCTGGAGCAAGGCAGATAGTTGTACATAAAACCTTGTTACTGCTTGATTAACTTGAATTTGGGGGTAGGGGGAATGAGGAAGTTATATGCCTTGTTTCAGGTGAAGAAGTCATTCTCCCCTATCAATACTATCTTATTCTATTCTAGAACGTGTATTCCAACACAATAACCTGCTGGTTTCAAACAACAAGACAACCAGTCTCACCCCTTTGGAGGGCATAAACCAAATGAGTACTTACAGCAGGAAAACTGCATGCTTGCTTTCTTACTTGGGAGTGGGACTATCTTCCATCCAGTGAAATGTCTTCATCCATTGAAAATGGCCATATTTCTACTGATTTGCTGACTCTAGGCCATTATGTTCATAGAATCAGAATCACAGAATGGTAAGGTTGGAAGGGACCTCAAGGATCATCTAGTTCCAACCCCCTGCCATAGGCAGGGACACCTCCTACTAGTACAGGTTACTCAAGACCTCCTCCAACCTGGCCTTGGACACCTTCGGGGAGGGAGCAACCACAACCCCCTGGGCAACCTGTTCCAGTGCCTCACCACCCTCACTGCTAACAACTTCCTCCTAACATCCAGTTTCAATCTCCCCTCTGCCAGTTTAAACCCATTGCCCTTTGTCCTGTCATTGCAAGACCTTGTCAATAGTCCCTCCCTAGCCTTCCTGTAGGCCCCCTTCAGCTACTGGAAGGCTACTATCAGGTCTCCTTGAAGCCTTCTCTTCTCCAGGCTGCAGAGCCCCAACTCTCTCAGTCTGTCCTCACAGGAGAGCTGCTCCATGTCTCTGATCATCTTTGTGGCCTCCTCTGGACCCACTCCAACAGTTCCAAGTCCTTCCTGTACTGGGGGCTCCAGAACTTCACACAGTACTCCAGACGGTGTCTGACAAGAGCAGAGTAAAGGGGTAGAATCCCCTCCCTTGCCCTGCTGCCCACACTGCTCTTGATGCAGCCCAGGACTCGGTTGGTGTCTGGGCTGCATGTGCACACTGCAGGCTCATGTTGAGCTTTTCATCAACCCAGACTGAGCCTTGCCTCTGACATTTCACAGAGATACATATGCCATCCCAGGACAGAATATTTATGACTCAATTGCTAACCACTTTTACAGCATAACTGAATAGACAGGACCTCAGTATGTTTATTCAAAGGCAAAGAAGTACATAGCTTCGATTTGATGCCTACAGATACATCACTGGCATCTGAAAGCATCCAGATTTCAGGTTACAACATTGGTGTCAGAACTAATTTCACCTGAAATTTTGTCTCCTTGGCAAGACTTGTATCATTTTAGATGCATGTCTTGAAGAGAGTATTCAGGGGGGTTTTTTTGTTTTGTTTTGGTTTTTTTTTAATGTATATAACATTTAGAAACTTAACCAGCCTGAAAAACTTTATTAAACAACAAAATAGCTGCTGGTTTGCAATTTGTACCTATCTACCATCTTGCTCCCAGTCAAAAACTTTCTCTGAAGTTCTGAGTAAGGAGATTTTTCCTTCAGAGAAATAATGTATTCTTCAGAGAAACAGTCATGAAACTTCCACAGGCATTTGAGATGGATTAATTTTTCAGCTTTACGTTTAGCCCCTATAAAACTGCAGCACATCAAGATGCTTGGTTGGTATTGCTGTGTTTAAATGAAAGAATTGGAAATTATTAATTTAGGCCTGACAAAAATGATCTCAAATGACACATTGTGATAAGTGTACCAAAGTGTAGCTCTGCAGGACAAAGTGCCTCAAATTATGTATGGATAAATGGGGCAAAACCCTGCTGAAACCAAGAGGGTCTTCACCCATTGCACCTGAAGAAAATTTTGCATAAATTATTCTGCAGAATAGAGTTGCTTTTACCTATTATAATTTTACTGTAAGAGATAATGATGAGAGGAACACTTGTTAACATTGCCACTGTCAAATGGAAGTGTCAGAAACCTCTTTTGAATGACAAGATTGCAATTTATTCACCAATGTTATTATAATCCCAGTGTCAAGTGTGTTGTGTAACTATCATTATAATCCTGTGAAAGATTCTTCACAATTTTTAATGCTCTGCTTGTTCTCACTTATTTCTAAGTGTTGCTATCATTTTACTTATTCCCTGCCTTGTAATCTTTGGGGTCTCAGAAGTTTCATGTGGTGCAAGGGACTCACTGTAAATTCTGTTTTGAAGAACTGCTTAAGCTTTAAACAACTGTATCCATCCAAGTTACAAAAGAATCAGAATTTCTCCATCATTCAAGCACAGATGGAAGCTGCATTCAAAGAACATGCAATGACATTGAAAAATCTGGGGCTTGGGAAATGTCTGTAAAAGCAAAATTTCCCAACAATCTGGTGAATGGAGCTCCTCGAACTATTTAATGAATGATTTAAACACAGGCACCCATGACATTTAGGACTCTCGTTGTGTTGGATTGTGATGATCCATCATCAAGCACAAGCAACTGCAAGTAATCATAGAATCATTTCTACTGATTTGCTGACTCTAGGCCATTATGTTCATAGAATCAGAATCACAGAATGGTAAGGTTGGAAGGGACCTCAAAGATCATCTAGTTCCAACCCCCTGCCATAGGCAGGGACACCTCCCACTAGTACAGGTCACCAAAGTTAGTTGAGGAAAGCTGTTAGGTCTTGTCCTGTAGTGAAGTACTTCTCAAACACAGTTACTGTTGTCTGGTGCTTTGTCCAACCTAGTTTTGAAGTGGCTGTTACTAGTCTTCATCAGCCTCTTGACAGTAATTGTTACTTCTAAATGTATGCTGGTTGGATACTGTTTGCCAGTGCTAAGTATTTTGGCATTCAGAGAATAAATAATGCACTAAATATATGAGTAAAATGAGGGGGTGATCAATTATGAAGGAGAGTGGCTGGGGAGAAAAAGAGGTGCTGTTTGCATGCCAATAACTTTAAATCACAGAATCACAAAAAATGTTCAGTTGGGAGAGACCTCAAAGATTACCCAGTTCAACCCTCGACTCAGCACTGAATGGTCAATACTGAACCATGTCCCTAAGTGCCAGGTGCACCCACTGCTTAAACACCTTCAGGACAGTGACTCCACCACTGCCTTTGGCAGACCATTCCAATGTTTGAAAACCCTCTCTGTAACCCTCTCTGTGAAGAAATAGTTCCTAAAATCCAGCTCGAACCTCCCTTGGCACAGTTTGAAACCTTTTTCTCAAATGCTGTTGCCGAAGAGAAGGCTGTTCCCTCCTTGATCCAACCCTTCAGGTAGTTGTAGAAAGCAATGGGGTCTCCCCTCAGCCTCCTCTTCTCCAAACTGAACAACCCCAGCTCCCTCAGATGCTCCTCGTAGGCCCTGTGCTCCAGTCATGAGCCTTATTGTTCTTCTGTGGACATGCTCCAGCACCTCAATATCCCTCTTGTAGTGAGAGACCCAAAACCAAACACAATACTCAAAGTGTGGCCTCACCAGTGCTACGTAGAGGGGGTGATCACCTTCCTCTCTGCTGGCCACTGTGTTTCTAAGACAAGCCAGGATATGATTGCTGAAAATGAAGTAAATTTGTAAGATAACCATAGCCATTGTATGATACCCAGTTAAATGTTATTGCTTATTTCATCTGGCTTGTAGAAAGAGTTCTCAGTATGTGACTTTTTATTTAAAGATCATATGAATAAATTACAGAGATCTTCCTGATGGATAACTTAGCAGCCTTCTGAAACATATTCATGCAGCATAGAATCATTTAATTCACAGTCTATCCTGTTAAAAATTGATGTCTCATCATAATGTGGCATGTAATTGCTTCTTTTTACTTGAGAGCAATGGGAAGCTATTTTTATTATGGAAATTATAATAGACAATTAAAGGCAAATATGCTTACTAGCAACTGAAGTAGCAGTACACATCATACAGGTCTAGTTAGCGTTTGAAGTTCAAGTCTGCCTGCAGAAGATTGACTGAAGGAAAGCATGCTCCTTCCCTGGAGGTGTTCAAGGCCAGCTTGGATGAAGCCTTGAGCAACCTGGTTGAGTGAAGGTGTCCCTGCCCATGGTGAGGAGTTGGAACTAGATGATCTTTAAAGTCCCTTCCAATCCAAAGCATTCTACGATTTTAAGATGATCCTAGAGGTATCTATGGTACTTGTATGTCTCTGATGGTAGTTCAGGGTTTGGAGCACACTACTCTCTACACCTGACAGTCACTGAAAATATTTCATCTTTTTTCTTTTTTTTTTTAGCTGTTATTTTTGGCATATATATTTTAGCTGTATATTTTGGCATTCTGATGTCCTCTGCTTTAGGTACTGTGCTGGTTTGAGGCTAATTGGAATATTTTAATAGAGAAAATTACACTATAGGCTGTAAAAGGAAAACATGGTGATGTCTATTTTACTCAGGCTTGCTGAGATGTTTAAGAGAATAAACCAAAACGTTAGATAAGTCAGTCTGTCTCTGGGGGCACAGCATCTTAGGTGATCTAGCTTCTGGCTCCTCTTTACCGATTAATCTTCACTAACCACTTTTCTTCTAACCCTCCTGGCCGATCCTCCTAATTCACCTTGCGCATAAGGTAAACCTTGGGGTAAGGTATAGGGGTGGGGAGAAGGTGGAAGGGTGGTTGGGAGCCCCTCCTGGGTTCTCTGATTTCTGGGAGGGGAGTTGTGTTTCTGTATTCCCTTTAACTTGTGTATTTCTGTAACTCTTCCTGTCTATTGTGTATATCTCTGCTTGTACATTGTGCTGAGCTGTAAACAGAGCTTCAGTCCTTGGCTTCCATCTGGCTGAGTTCTAGTCTGGGTCGTTTTACAGAGTGTGGGGGGCAGGGAACTCCCAAACCTTCACAGGTACCTTACAATGTAGGGGAATATACAAAAATGATGTTATCTTAAACATAACACACAAATAAAAACTTAAGGTATGAAATAATGGAAAATCAATGATGAATACATAGTTTTCAGCATATCTGAATATATTTGACTTAAAAGGGGGGTGATGCCATGTGTTTCATAGGGAAAATATTAAGGAAAAATTACTCCACAGATTGTAAAACTGTATAGATAGAATGAAAAGAGGATGACCTGGAGATATGAGACTTGTAAATATTACCATTAACTTCAAAGGACAAACCTAAAATTCCCACTCCAGAAGAAGTCTTAATGTGATATCTTACTGTGTACAGGTGCCTAGTTCTTACATTTTCTTATGATTTTTGTTCTTCTTTGAACTCTGAGGATAAATTTACGCAGAGAAATTTTTCAGTGAGGAGCTTCAGTTGGGACCTGCTCCAACAGTTCAATGTCCTTCCTGTGCTGGGGGCTCCAGAACTGCACACAGTACTTCAGATGGGGTCTGACGAGAGCAGAGTAAAGGGGCAGAATCCCCTCCCTTGCCCTGCTGGCCACGCTTCTCTTGATGCAGCTCAGGACTCGGTTGCTGTCTGGGCTGCATGTGCACACTGCAGGCTCATGTTGAGCTTTTCATCAACCCAGACTCCAAGGTCCTTTTCCTCAGGGCTGCTCTCAGCCACTCACCACCCAGCCTGGATTTGTGCTTGGGATTGTGCCTATGCAGGTGTAAGACCTTTCACTTGGCCTTGTTG
>VWZE01003933.1:138917-152705 GCA_013396675.1 Eubucco bourcierii
CACAGGTGCCAGCACTGACCCCTGAGGGACACCACTTGTCACTGGTCTCCAGGTGGACATTGTGCCCTTGATCACCACTCTCTATGGGCGACCATCCAGCCAATTCCTTATCCATCAGTGCTCCAACCATCCAGTCCATATTTTTCCAGTTTGGTGACCAGGATGTCATATGGGACAGAGTCAAATGCCTTACCCAGATCCAGGTAGATGACATCAGTTGGCCTTCTCTTGTCCACTGTCACTGTGACTTCTTAAAATAAAGCCACCAAATTAGTCAGGCAAGATCTGCCCTTGGTGAAGCCTTTGCTGGTTACCACCAATCACCTCTGCTTTGTTTTCCATTTGCCTTAGCAGAGCTTTCAGGAGGATCTACACCATGATCTTGATGTAACATGTTATTTTATATGTATATATTGCAGTGAGCAAAGTAAGCCAGAGAAAGTATGATTGAGAAAATATCACAATGCAATTGAAAACATTTTCACTCTCAAATCCCACTCCAATTAAGATATTTGGTGTAGTCCCTAATGGCATAACATGCAGTAAAACAGAGGGCAATCCCTTCCAGACTGACACCATCAAAGATTATTTTTTTTTTCAGTTTTATCTTGTGTATTTTGTTAAGTTGAAGGCCTTCTGTTTAATTTTCTAAGTGAACAGGGGAAAAAAAGACAGAGTCCAGGTTTTGGGTTGGTTTGTTTTTAAAACAGAGCTCAATAGCCTAAAATGTTGCAGAGTAAAAAAATATAATTAACTAAATACAGTTGTAAAACAGAGTTATTGCTTGGTACCTTAGGAAAAATTCCACCTCTTAATAAACAAAGAGAAAATTCCAAATAATACCAACAATAAATAACTTCAGGTGATAACCTCTCCTCTGAGTTGAAACCTGGCCTCATGCAGATGCTCCAAGAGTAAAATCTGCAATAATTCAATACCTGCAGTGATTCTTTCTGTCCTGAAAGACCACCTGGAGTCCATAGACTGTGAAACAACAAAATGTGTAATGGTTTGTTATGCATATGTTCACATTACTGCCTCTTAGTGTGGACAAGGGTCAAAGGCTTCATGTAGGCTGAAAACTCATCTGCCTGCCTTGAGTTTGTCATTTCCACAGTTTGCCCAAGGTAAATGTCCATATCTGTCCATAATTTGCACCTCTATTTAAAGCCTACATGATTTTTTTTTTAATTACTTATGTATGCATACATTTTGTTGTTGTTGTTGGCACAAGAAACACAAGCTGTTGCTCTCTTCCTTCACACCATCTACTACTATCTACCAGATTATTTATCCTGTTGGTGTGATATTCAGACAGGAAAGGCATTTTGCAATATTCAAGTTTGTCTGAAGGAGAAGATGACGAGGTGAAGGTCATGAAGCAGATGAGGATGGTAAATGGCTGTCTCACCTCTGTGTCACGATCAGCAATGCACCTCATGTCATCCCTTCACCTTAGAATGAATGCTGAGTGTAATAATATATGAATAAAACACAGGAGAGAGCTTTTCAGTGTATGTGTTTGGTTACAAGGTGTTCAGACTTGAGCTCTTGAATTAACGAGAGTGCATGCAAAGAAAATCAGGGATGTTGAGGGTAACATCCATGCTTACCTTCCTATGTTAATCATAACAACTCACTTTCAATCTCCTTTCAGACCTTATTATCCTTTGGTAGTGAGAGAAAGCTTGCATTCTTCCATTCTGTTTCTCCCCAACTTCTTTGAAAGCTTCAGAGCATCATTCTGACAGTCTCTTTGTGAGCCATGCTGGGAGGATTCCTTCTGCCCCTGCCCTTGTCTCTCTCACTCTCTTTTCTCTTTGCCCTACCCACCCTTGTTGGCTGAAGCCAGACCCATTTTAGTAGCCTCTTTCGCTTTACCAGCATTTGCTAACACTTGCAAAAACTGTTGTCTGATGCCTGGTATTCTTTAGCAAGTGGTAAGACCACTAACTGTAGATACATAGAGTGAAAGACTTAGTGCTGAGGTCTGGATGTCACATTGCAGGTTATTTTAAATTCCGGACTGGCACAAATCTGCTCCATGGATTTAGTGCCCGTTTGTGGTGGCAGTGCCTTAAATGTGCTCCTGGAGCACGCATCCAGTTTCCTCACTTAGACACCACTCCACTAAATAAATCAAAGAAGACTGAAGACTGAAAAGTGATATTAGGAGATGTATTTGAAAAATCCAGCTTGAAGCACTGCTTTAGACCTGACACCCTGAGAGCTTTGTTAAGGTATTTCATGCACCACTTCCCTCAGTGTGATGAATGGATTTTTAAAGGTGACTCTGTTTTTTATACATGCAGAATGCTACTTTGAGCAGGAAGTTTGTTAGCAAACAAACCCTCTCTGTTTCCCTCAATCTTTCGAATAGTGTGTGCTGAGGAAAATTGTACACCGCCGTTCAGATTTAGTTTCTTTTGCTTCTGCCTGCTTTCCCGTTTTGCTGTCATCCTGTGCATCTCTTCTGGAGCATTTTGCATCATTCCCTTTTTCAAGCAGTCTGTGGGGTTTGTACTGTTGGACCTGATGAGTTATAGGTCAAAGAATATATTTAACATGTTTCTTGTCCTGTGAAACCTGCTTGTCCATAGGGCACTGTGCTGGTTTGAGGCTAATTGGAATATTTTAATGAAAAAAAAAATAGATTATAGGCTGTGAAAAGAAAACAGTGGTGATGTCTGCTTCACTCATAAGCTTGCTGAGATGTATAAAAACAAGGGCACAAATGTAGGTAAGAGAGTCTCTGTCTCTCTGAGCGCTGCTGTGTCTTCTCCTTTCTGCTGTGCAGCCTAACTAATCACTCTAATTTCCTCCCTTGCCCATCCTCTGAACTCACCTTGCATGTAAGGCAGATCCTGAGGTAAGGTAGAATGGTGGCTGAGAGCCCCTCCTGGGGACTCTGATTTCTGGGAGGGGGACTGTGTTTCTGTATTACCTTTAACTTGTTATTTCTGTAACTATTCCTGTCTATTGTGTATATATCTGCTTGTATATTGTGCTAAGATGTAAATGGAGCTTCAGTCCTTAACTTGCAGCCTGCTGAGTCTAGTCTAGGTGATTTTACAAAGAGTTGGGGAGCAGGTAACTCCCAAACCATCATAGGTGATAATGCCCTCATTTTCTCCAAATGTCTGTGTTACTGCAGTTCCTGAGATGAAACAGGAGAACAACTGAGAATAATAAGAACTATGCAGTAAATCGGCAGCTGTAGGAATAGTCTACAAAATCTTTCACTCTCTGAATGGATAATGGTCATTGTAACTGCAGTGGCTGGGAGTTGACGCCTGAGTGTTGTTTAGGCACTTAATTCCCACCAGGTTAGGTGCTTAACCTGTGGGAATGCCAGCTGTGTCAGCCTGTATTTTAGTATCTGGCAGTTCCTGCTCTCAGCTGGTATCTAATCCTGCTACCAGACTCTTAATGTCTAGGTTAAAACAAAAGCCTGGACTGTGAGAGCAAATATCTTTTTCCATGTGTTTTGCAAGCATGGTCAAGATAAAATTTTCCCTGGAGCAGAGACACCAGCAGAGCTACATAGATGAGAGCTGAGAAACAGCTCTGGTTTATAAAATGCAAACAGACACCAGTCATACCCAGATCCCACTTACTGTTTCATTTTGTGGCTTTTCAAGATTCCCATAGAGACTGACATGCAAGAGCAGGGGAATATACTATTATCTCTTAAAAAATGGCTAAAAGATGTTATGTGTTTTAAACTACTTGATCACACAATGATCATACATCACTGAGATGTATGATATGCTGGTCCAACTATGGTAAAACTTCACTCAATTACATGAAGCAAGGATTTTATTTGGGGAAGACTGTGTAGGATAAATAAATAACTCAACATTCACTACACTGATGGAAATACACAGATCAAATTGTGCCAGCAATGATTATCAGGTAATAAAGCAGTGCCTATAAAGATGAATATATTTAGTGAGATTAGAAAGAATATAGATGATGTATAGTACATTAGAGCTCTTCTAGCTTCCATAAACTGAGCAGCTGTCTGTAAATATGGAAAAAATAGATGGAGATATTTCTTAACTAGATTATACCATTAACAGTGGTAAAAAGAGCAAATGGACATGGAGTTCCTTCTTATTTGTATATTGACATTAATTTCTGCAATGGTTACAGGTAACAGCGACCTGGATCCTGGTGGCTAGATAGAAAAAAATGTTCTGAGATCTTTTTCTCCTTGATAATAACTGTAAATTAAAGATGACAAACTCATACAATCATAGAATGGTAAGGTTGGAAGGGACCTCAAGGATCATCTAGTTCCAACCCCCTGCCATAGGCAGGGACACCTCCCACTAGTACAGCTCACTCAAGGCCTCGTCCAACCTGGCCTTGGACACGTCCAAGGAAGGAGCAACCACAACCTCCTTGGGCAGCCTGTGCCAGTGTCTCACCACCCTCACTGTAAAGAACTTCCTCCTAACATCCGGTTTCAATCTTCCCTCTGCCAGTTCAAACCCATTACCCCTTGTCCTGTCATTGCAAGACCTTGTCAATAATCCCTCCCCAGCCTTCCTGTAGGCCCCCTTCAGATACTGGAAGGCTACTCTAAGGTGTCCTGGAAGCCTTCTCTTCTCCAGACTGAAGAGCCCCAAATCTCATTACCTGTCCTCTTAGCAGAGCTGCTGCAACCGTCTGAGCATCTCATGACCATTATCATGCTGTGGGATAGACAATTATTTTCAGATTTATGGATCTGAGTTTATCATCCAGGGAGGATTTTTTTTTTTAACACTAGCTACAGAAGAACAGGGAGAGGATTTCCTGAAGGCATTTCTTGGAATTGTTTTCTTTTAAAATATTTTTCATTTATTTCCTTCTATCATTGATGCCTCTTACCCATATCGGCATTTATATTGCCATCTTCCTGGGCCTTGTGTATTCTCTAATGCCACGGAAGCTGACCTGAAACAGATTTCGAATGTTTAGCTTGAATATTGTTTGAGGAATTGGTCCTTTTGAAATAAGTATTAGGGACCCTGATTCTCAAATTAGGCCTTCCAGAAAAACTACAAGCAAATGTTCATTATTGCCTATGCATCATAAAAAAACCTTTGCTCACCACTTGCCCTGGCTTTGACGTTATGCTCATTAGCAAATTTCATTGCAGGTTCAGGGTGTAATTGAAAGGGAACAATTCTACTGCCTTCTGTCAAAGCATTATGAGACTGACTTTCTGAAGTGGAAAAGAAAATAAACATGGCAATTTTGAGGACTGCTAACATTTATATGATGTGATCTTTTTAAAGTTTTTCTCATATCATCTCAAGAAAAATAACAGTCCTCCCACAAAATAGGTACAAAATAGATTCTGGAGACCATTACAGAAAACCTGTCTCATCCTTTAATTTCTCAGAAGCTGTTAACACCCACTTTGCCAAAAATTGTGCATGAAACCTATGTTATTTGGATTCTTTTTTAAGGAATAGAACAGTAGTTTGAAGGTGAAGCATCACTGTTTCAAGGCATACGAATCTGTGGAGAAATAACTGTCTTCAGTCACATCAACGTGAGCTATGTATTGATTAATGAGTCAGGTGGCTGCTGAATAGTGACTGACACCAGAGGCAAGTCAGTATTTAACATCCTAATGGATAAGTTCTTGTGGGGCATCTGTAACTTCACAGGCCTACCTAAGCTCTCCGGTTTGGTCCTAACGTTTGTCTACTCTTCTAACATCGCAGGGCTGAAGAGTTACTAAAATATGCAGTCGGCTTTGTTCCAGGTCTGGCTAATTAAAGTTCATTGTAAAGCAATGCTGTTTCTTTCTGCTGCTATGCAGAGACTCAGTGAATACATCTGGGCTCTCCTTTACCAGGGCCCAAGCTTCCTGCTCAGAACATTTCAGCAGTTATAACTCACATGAGCTTCCCAGTCACCTGTGAGCTTTCCATGCTTTCTCTGCACTGCCACTCCTTCAAGAAATCGAGGCGGATGTAGCTGCAGCAACATTTCTTGCTGTCTTGTCTCAGGAATGAAAAGAAGACTCACCTGCAAGTCCTGTCAAATTTTTAATTAAAACACCAACTCATTCTCTGTGCAGTTTTAGAATCATAGAATCATAGAATCATAGAATGGTAAGGTTGGAAGAGACCTCAAAGATCATCTAGTTCCAACCCCCTGCCATAGGCAGGGACACCTCCCACTAGGACAGCTCACTCAAGGCCTCCTCCAATCTGGCCTTCAACACCTCCAGGGAGGGAGCAGCCACAACCTCCCTGGGCAACCTGTTCCAGTNGCCCCCTTCAGATACTGGAAGGCTACTATCAGGTCCCCTCGAAGCCTTCTCTTCTCCAGGCTGCAGAGCCCCAACTCTCTTAATCTAAATTACATTAGTCCTGCAATTGTATTTGTGAATGTGTTTTTGAGCTGGCCCAAATGGTAAGCTCACAGCAGCAGTGCTTTAGGGTGCATAGAAACAGGAGCAGGTGAGATAGAAGAATATGTGGTATAGTAACCTGAGCTTATACGGTATAGTAACCTGAGACTTGAGTAACCTGTACTAGTGGGAGGTGTCCCTGCCTGTGGCAGGGGGGTTGGAACTAGATGATCCTTGAGGTCCCTTCCAACCTTACCATTCTATGATTCTATTAGTAATAGCTAAGCATATGAAGAGACCTTCTCAAAAAGTTGTGAACAAAGTAAAAGGAAAATGGATTTTTGCATCAGCAGCCATTGACCTTCTTTCTCCTTTCTACCTTGCAGTTTAATGAAGTTGGTTATGAATTCAGCTGAACACTGTAGTAGTGAGTTCTTCACTATAATTTTAGTTGCAGGCATATTTCTTATATATTCGGTCCCTAATTTTAGCATTATTCTTATGATTTTACAGTCTACATGAATTTCTTTTCTTTCTTACAAGAAAAGGAGTAAGTAGTTCATTTAAGTGTGGTTTGCATTCACTTGTCAGTACAAAACAATGTTAATATTTTCTTGTTGTATTTGTCTGAAAGGATTACTCAAAACGATTTCATCTATACTATGAGCTACTTAGACTCTTTAAGATTAAAAATCCAGAAACACTACAAACTGAAGTACTTTCAAAGTATTTAAAGATAGATACAAGTGTAATGGAGGGGTAATTAATTAATGTGAGATGATATTCAAAATTAACATTGTTTATTAAATTGGGTATTTAGGAGTCTCCCCCCCAGCCCCAACCACTAATTTTAATAATAATCAGGTGCAGTGGAGGGGTAATTAATTATTGTGAGAAGAGATTTTTAAAATATTAATATACTTTATTAATATTAAATATTCAGAACTTGCATCACCCCAATCACCAATTTAATAATAATAGGTTCTATGCATCGCTCATGGAAACTTTATATACAGGTTATAACAGGATCTAGGAATAATTAGTAAATATATATACATGAACTCTTTACAGTGAGAGTGGTGAGGCACTGGCACAGGTTGCCCAGGCAGGTTGTGGCTGCTCCCTCCCTGGAGGTGTTCAAGGCCAGGTTGGAGGAGGCCTTGAGTGAGCTGTACTAGTGGGAGGTGTCCCTGCCTATGGCAGGGGGTTGGAACTAGATGATCCTTGGGGTCCCTTCTAACCTTACCATTCTATGATTCTATGATTCTATAAATTGAACTCGATTGAACTGGCAGAGAAGGCTTTGTGGTTAGTGTACCACTTGCAGTCAATACTCTGCTTGCCCACTAGATGGCCTCAAGGAGCTCCTTCCTGCTTATGGCAGAAGGCAGTGGTGAATTACAAGAGGCTTGAAGTATTTACTTACAACATGATCTCCCGACTGGCAGGGCTGGCTACAGCTTCAGACAGTACCCAAAATGCTTTCAGAGGATTCTGTTGGTGTATTGTCACCTTCTGAGGCTTCTGATTCTTCTCAGGCTTCACAGGGTGGTGGGGAAAGGAGGCAGACAATCTCTGACCTGATCCTGATTTCTCTGGATGATCTGTGTACCTCCGGGACTTCCCATCTTGGCAGGAGACTTTCATGTGCAGGCAGGATGTCTTGTGATGTGCAGCCTCAGCACAATGTCGCGCTGGCTGTGCAGGCTGATTGCATGGAGGCATTTAGAGCCTGTTCCTGGTAAACTGGATGCAGGCAGTTTCCAGGCAGTTCAGCATACAATAAGGCAGTAGCAGCACAGATACAATGGCAGAGCACATTGTGTCACCTGCTCATCTCCTTTTATCAATACATCCTGAGACTAATGGGCCTTTGGACACAGAACAGCCAATCAGAATGGCAGTTAGCCAAGCTTAACTGTATTAGGTGAAGCCACAGGCTTGCTTTACCCAAATTTGGGAAGAACACAGGCCTTGCACGAGGCAGACACAAACTAAGTGTATGTACCTTGTTCACTACAGGATGTAAACGGGTGCAAAACAAGTCTGGGCAAGCCAGAGTCCTTAGACTCAATGGGTCCAGGTTCTTTGTCCTCTTTCCAGACAACAGAGAGTGGGAGAGTAGAAGAACATGTCTGGGCAAGCCAGGACATGTATAAGCCTATCCTGGCCTATTTGGGTCTACCATGACAATAGGAAACAGTGTTTTAATCGTTCATCTTTTTAAAAACATTAAATTTTTAACTTCACTTAACATTTTTAACTCCTACATTGATAAACTCACAGGGTTTTTTTTCAGGTGTGTACATGGATCCAGGAAGATTTACTGATTTTTAAAGACCAAGAAATGTATCCAAAAAGACTTTCCCCACTCCTGATAATGCTGCTAATGCATTGAAGTCTACCCTGTGTTTTAAGAGATGAGGGAAAAACAGGTCTGTGACACATATAGTTGTCATGGAGGTTGCCACTTTGGTTATCACTCATCCTGCTGACACATTCAGAATTCTCTACACTATAGGAAACCCCTCAGCATCTACTGTTGCTTAGGCAATGTGAAAAAGGGTGTAGCCCAAAAGATAAATTAGTAATTTATATTTTCTCCATTTAGAGTCTGGATACAAGCAAAGAACGTGACCAAATAGGTCTGAGGACAACCATTCCTCATTTGTTGAGACTGTTTCCTCGAAGGCAAGAGTGATGTCAGTCCTCTCATCACCAAAACTGACCAGAAGTTCTAGATACTTTAGTGAGCAGAAGCCTTGACTGTCCTGGCACTAACTACAAATACAGTGCTGAAAAAGCTTGTTTGGAACAGAGAGAAGTTTGAAGCTACAGCTGACTGGTCATGGCATTTGTTTCAATGAAATGTTGCTGATAGACCAACTGAGAGAGCCATGCTTATTGTTTCATTGTGATAGCAGTCCAGAAAGTCTTTCTTGTAATTCCATCAGTGATGTGAAAACACAACTCCCACAGCACTCCAAGGGTAGGGAGCTTCATGACACTGAGACATGAGCATGTTCACATTGCCAGTTTTGTTTGCTAGTATGTGTGCTTGTTTTGTGTTTCCTTGTCAGTGTCAAACTCGGATCAAGCTTTCCTTCTCTCTGTTCCTTGCTTGCTGACACTTTAGGAGAGGTTTAACCTTAGTTTTTCTGTGTTGGCAGCTCTATTAGGTTTACATTTCACATTAGGAAGTTAGGTTTACACTCTCAATTCCTAGCTGCTAAGATCTAACAGAGAGCCCTCTTTAATCACACATTTCTCTTACAGGCTATTAGTTTTACAGTGGCAATAATACTGGTGAAATTGATTTATTACAGCAGTTATGGCAAATTTCAGATTTGCTACCAAGTCAACTACTGTTTGCATGCCCTTATAACTGTTTCATCAAATTCTTAATTATAAATAATAATTAAGAAAGAGAGTATGCTTCAACCTTGATAGAGAGTGATTCTAATATTGTGTTATCAATGAGAGGGCAGTTAGGGTAGTTAAGTAGTGCATGATCATTCAACGACCTTTATAACTTACCAATGAAACAGGAAGCTAAAGGTACTTTTTAATTGACCTGAAAAGCTGTTTTCTCAATAAGTACCTCTAAACAAAGATTAGAAATTGCATGTGCAGTTCTGGAGTCCCCAGCACAGGAAGGACATGGAACTGTTGGAGAGGGTCCAGAGGAGGCCACAAAGATGATCAGAGGGCTGCAGCAGCTCTGCTATGAGGACAGGCTGAGAGAGTTGGGGCTCTGTAGCCTGGAGAAGAGAAGGCTTCGAGGGGACCTTAGAGTAGCCTTCCAGTATCTGAAGGGGACCTACAGGAAGGCTGGGGAGGGACTATTGACAGGGTCTTGCAATGACAGGACAAGGGGCAATGGGTTTAAACTGACAGAGGGGAGATTTAGAATGGATGTTAGGAGGAAGTTCTTTACAGCGAGGGTGGTGAGGCACTGGCACAGGTTGCCCAGGGAGGTTGTGGCTGCTCCCTCCCTGGAGATGTTCAAGGCCAGGTTGGAGGAGACCTTGAGTGAACTGTACTAGTGGGAGGTGTCCCTGCCTATGGCTGGGTGTTGGAACTAGATGATCCTTGAGGTCCCTTCCAACCTTACCATTCTGTGATTCTGTGATTCTATGTTTTCCCCTCTGACAATCTACATGCCGTCTGTGGCCTTTTTTCCAATATGTTTCTGTCAAAGGTTAGGTCATCTGTAGGTAGGCATAGAGCATGGAGTGGAAGAGTCCAGATTTTCAAAGAGCTGAGATTCCAAGCCTTGTTTCTCTGAACTGGTCATAACTGACCTCTTCTGGCCATATCAATCAACAATTAACTCTTCCAAGAAAAGAAGGGCTTCAGCCTAATTATGTATTGTGATTTGGATATAAAGAGCTTTTTTTGCTTAGCAAATGGTCTAACTGGGCAATCCCTGCGAGATGTAATCCTTATGAATCTATAAAAAGGTCTTACTGTGTTTTCTCCAGCAGTATTGGCTGTCTCTTCCTATGCTGAGCTCCCATCATAAATGAGATGAAAAGAAAGGGGCAAAAGTGGTTGAGAGGAGTATCTACATTTCCTACTCCCCTTTCACCTTCCACTGCAGCACATGGCCTGGTTGAAAGAAAGTGAGCAACCATCCATCACAGCTTATGCTTTCCTCAGTTATTTAAGTATTACCATATTAACATCCAGTGGACCTGAGAAAATTACTTTTCTTATCCTACATAGAAACATGATAAAACAAATTCTCAGCCTGAACAGTTTACAGCCCAATACAATGGAAAGCTGAGGGAGAAAAAAGCATTACAACTTCTTCCAAAATCTGGAGAAATGAGAGAACGACACCTGGGTTTCTAAAGGTATTTTGATGTTTGTGCATTGAAATATTGGTTAGCTAAATATTCATAGGAATATGAGACTCAGAACCATAATTCCCCTAATTACAGTAAATTAATTGCAATTAAATTCAGAAATACTACTGGCAATTTGAAAAGCTTTTAGGGGAGAAGAAGTTTAAAGTAATGTGTTAATAAAGCTGAGTGGTTCTGTGCACTAGCTGGTGATTGGGTGCCCTTCTACAGGAAGGACTTTTGCATACAGCTCATTCCTATCAGTTTTATAAATGCAAGGCAGCAGAACAGTAGAAACTTGATGAGGCATTCCTTTGTCTCAGCCTTGCTAAGCAGAAAAAGGACTTTCAATGAGTCACAACAATGTCTCTGTGACTCACATACAAAGAGGTGCTCCAAGTGCTTGTTAAGAGAGATTAATCCAAGATAAATTAAATAATTTTTTTTAAATGAGAGATTTCCAAAGCAGTTACAGTTAAACCTGACTAACACCAGATGTCACCAGTTAAAGGGAGCACAGAACAAGTATGATCAGCTCCATAAGATACAGTGGAGACATTTAATAATAAAAATCACTTATGCATAACTTTTGGACTTCTTCAAGGCTGCACACCAACTGAGCAGGGTTTTGGTTGTCAAAACGTAATGACTTGACAAAGGAAAGGTTCAGATGCTGAAATTGAATCTAGAAGCAGGCAAGAAACCACCGAGACCATTCTTGTAAACTGAGTTACTGTAGATGCCCTGTGGGAACCAAAAATCTGAAACCGCTCTCTAAATCATTATTAAAATTCCACAGACATGTGGAAACTTTTTCATGCAAATGTATAGAACTGCTTCATGTCTTTGGTCCAGCCATACAGCTCAGCTGGGGAGATTCCACAACTCAGCCTTTTGCCTTTGGCCTCCTGAGTCCTCTGGGCAAGGATGCAGGCAATACCTCGACATGATGAGGTATTATACACAGCATAGCATAAAAGCCTGAGATTACATTTAAATTATGTTTCTTTGCAAGTTGAAAGCCAAATTCTGCCTACAAGAGGCAACAAAAGACAGCAAGTGAACAGTGAGTGAAAAATGATGATGTGTAGAAGAGGAAATATATTTGACCTAAGTTAAAAATGAAAGAAATAAACATTTATGAGCTATGATTCTTTTTAATCATTTCAGAGCACTGTTATCTAAACCTGCTGTAACTGTTGTCCTCTTTGAGCTTACAAAAACAAAAAGCTCATTTTGATTTATGTCTCATTCAGGGAAACTCTAAGCTAACCCAATATCTAGTAATGTGCCAACCTTTAAAACTAGGGCACGGTTTTAACATGCTGGCACAGTTTTCAGGCAGCTAGTGCTGCAACTCACCCTTCACATGATGAGAGAAAAATGTGATGTATGCTGATAAGACTTCCCTCAGAGAGACCAACCTGCTTTAAAATAAAGCCAAGTAGAGAAAAACCTTGCACAATGTGCTGGTTTGAGGCTAATTGCAATATTTTAATGAAAACAAATTAGTTTATAGGCTGTGAAAAGAAAAACACTGGTGATGTCTACTTCACTCATAGGCTTGCTGAGATGCATAAGAATGAGAACACAAATATAGATAAGAGAGACAGAGAGAGAGTCTCCTTCTCTCTAGCTGCTGATGTGTGTCTACTGGCCTCTCTGCTGAGTACCCTAACTAACCACTCTGCTTCTAACCCCTCTTCCCGATCCTCCAAACTCACCTTGTGCATAAGGCAAGGTGGAGAGAAGTTGGAAGGGTGCTTGGGAGCCCTTCCTGGGGACTCTGACTTCTGGGAGGGATATTGTGTTTCTGTATTACCTTTAACTTCTATATTCCTGTAATTATTCCTGTCTGTTGTGTATATCTCTGCTTGTACATTGTGCTGAGCTGTAAATAGAGCTTCAGTCCTTAACTTCCATCTGGCTGAGTCTAGCCTGGGTGATTGTATAAAGTGTGTGTGTGTGTGTGTGTGAACTCCCAAACCATCACACACAAGAAGTGGAGATGCTCTGTCTTGAACCTAGACTAATATGAACTATCATCTTCCATGTGGATATCTGTTATTGTGGATAGTTTAATATCACTTAGTTTTAAAGACTCTTGGTAGGAAATGATTAATCACTGCTCAGTTTATTTCATCACAGTCTGCAGAAAACTATCTGGGGGGTGGGTAGTATATTTCTGACATAAAGCCTTCTTTCTTCTGTTTGTTAATGTGTTTTCAATTGCAAGGTGGATTGAGATTCAACATAAATGTGTTATCATTTGCTGAAATTAGAATTTCCTTATTAGTCTTTATAGAGGCTCTCAGCTTCTTTAATTGCTGCTGCTTGTATTTTTAGCATGTCTTTGTATTTATATGCTACAACAACCATGCTGAATAAAGATTTAGGCATACGAAAAGTAGCTGAAAACAACTGAACACAAAAATCTGAAAACCAGATGTACCAAAAGGCTTCTTGATCTTTAAGGCTTGGCTGTTGGAACCAGTTAAGCACATGTCATTTATTTTAATAAATCCACTGTTTTCACTATGATTGCAGCTGTCATAGAATCATAGAATCATAGAATGGTAA